>JAJPUD010000892.1:432519-524232 GCA_023553655.1 Myrmecobius fasciatus
CTCAACTGAACAATGAAAAGACAAAAGTCATGGACATCAAATAGATAAAAAGATCACATTATATTCCTTTGAATCAAAATCTGCCTTTCTAATCTCGTTAGACCCTTTTCTACTTTGTAAGCAACAAGGTACAGTGAGAGAGTGCAGTGGCTCTGTTATCTGAAGTCCTGAGTGAGGATCCTAGCTCTAAATCTCACTACCTAGACAAGTTTCTTCACCTATAAAATGATCTCTGAGGTATTTTCTAACTCCAAATCTATGATTCCTATTTATGCAGATGCCATATCTCTTAAACTAGATTGCAATTTCCCTGAGGACGAGGATGTCATTCATTTTTGTCAGTCTATTAGTTCTTAATGTCACATCCAAAGAAGGAAGGTGTTTTCCTTAATTTAAGGTCTACCTCTATCTATTATTGTAAGATTATTGTAAGAGTCTTATATATGGTTACTTAGCTGCTAAGAATTACAGAAATATCTGAATATAGGTCTTCCCGGAAATCTTCAAGTAGACATTATGTCTGCTTCTCAGCAGTGATAGAAAGGGAACAATTACTCAGGCAGCCAGAAGTGGCTCAGTGGTTAAAACACTGGATCTGGAGTCAAAAACATCTGAGTTCAAATTTGGCCTTTGTCCTTGACTTACTTTGTGATCCCGGGCAAATCACTTCACCTATGTTTGCCACAGTTTCCTTAATTGTAAAATGGGATAATGATAGGACCTACATGTGAGAGTTGTGAGGTTTAAATAAGATACTAATTATAAAATGCTTGGAAAGGTAAGATATAGTAGGTACTTCATATTCCTTTTACCCTATTGAACTAAATCATTTCTAGGGTCCTTCTGGACTCAGTAGTCTAGAATTCCATGATACTTCTTTCTGGGCAGTAACTAGCATAATGCTTTATATTTACTTAATAGGAGTTGAAGAAATGTGAGGTAAAGTGAAATGAGGGATACTTCTATTGAAACATCAATTTGTCAAATTTAAATCCTATATAAAACAAGAATTGGGATAGCATTTCTGTGATTTTTGTTGCTGTTCCTCCTCAATAAAGCATTTCTCCTGGTTACATTTCCTTTTCCTTTTCCTTCTCTCCCTCCCAAACATTCCTGACAATCTTCCTGTTATCTACTTTTTTTGTCAGCTTCTTAAAATTCTTTTGGCTCAGAGGGTTTGTCTGGGAACTGCTGAATCCTGAAATTACATGAATTACCACCTTAGTCCAGACATTCTGGCAGCCCCTGATGTCACAGCACCTTGTCAATTTGTCCATGGTGTTTAGGATTCATTTTTGTGTTATCTTTAAGCTGCAGGCCCCACATTCATGTTAACACATTAGCCAAGAAATCACCTGAACCACTGAGATTTAAGTCACTGCTGAACAGATTTTTCCTTTAGGTTCTTTGATTGGAAGGTGGTGTAGCCAGCATAACAAGACAGAAGTTGGAGGCAAAAGAACTGGGCCCAAGTGTTGGCTCTGTTGCTTACTAGTCATGGTGACTTGGAGCTTCAGCCATAGAAGTATGACGTAGAAAGAACTGTATTTAGAACAATGTCAAAGCTGCAAAGGGGCAAATTAAAGCTTCATTTGAGGGGAGGAAACAAATGGGCAAAAAGATCCCTAAGCATTAGAGTTGTCCAGAAGTAAAATGGGTTGGCTGACTTAGAAGGTAATAGGTTCCTCTAAGAGAATGTTGTTTTGTTTTGCATCCCTCATCCACTTGGACAGCTGGCTTCCTCATTCTAATAGCTTGAGTTCTCATTTTTAGGATTTCCAAGAATAATATGTATTTGAGTAATTGAGGTAAATTAAGACCTAGGAAAGACCTTAGTTAAAAAAAAAGGTCAAGGTCTCCCACTGTATCTGAGGTCATTGTCACTACTCTTGATCTCTCTTTTGTCACGGGACCCCAATGGTTCTGATGAGTCTGCATGGCCCTGCCTCATTTAAATCAATTTCATTTGAAAGTCAAGACATCCAGATGATGAAATTAAAACCATCTGTAGTCATATGAAAAGTTGCTCCAAATCACTATTGATCAGAGAAATGCAAATTAAGACAACCCTGAGGTACCACTACACACCTGTCAGATTGGCTAAAATGACAGGAAAAGATAACGATGAATGTTGGAGGGGATGTGGGAAAACTGGGACACTAATACATTGTTGGTGGAACTGTGAACGGATCCAACCATTCTGGAGAGCAATTTGGAGCTATGCTCAAAAAGTTATCAAACTGTGCATACCCTTTGACCCAGCAGTGTTTCTACTATCCCAAAGAGATCTTAGAAGAGGGAAAGGGCCCCACATGTGCAAGAATGTTTGTGGCAGCCCTTTTTGTAGTGGCTAGAAATTGGAAACTGAAGGGATGCCCATCAATTGGAAAGTGGCTGAATAAATTATGGTATATGAATGTTATGGAATATTATTGTTCTGTAAGAAATGACCAGCAGGACGATTTCAGAGAGGCCTGGAGAGACTTGCATGAACTGATGCTGAGTGAAACGAGCAGAACCAGGAGATCATCATACACAGCAACAACAGTATTACATGATGACCAGTTCTGATGGACATGGCTCTCTGCAACAAAGAATTGTCTCAAACCAGTTCCAGTTGTTCACTGAAGAAAACCATATACACCCAGAGAGAGGGATATGAAATATGGGTCACAACATAACATATTCATGATCTCTATTGATATTTGCTTGCATTGTGTTGCCTTTCTCTGATTTTCTTTTTTTTTCTTGTAGATAGGATTTTTCTTGCATAACTTGTCAAGTAATTCAACATTATTAACATGTCATGGACTTCCTGCCATTTAGGGGAGGGGAGGGGACTGGGGGTAAAATTTGTAATGGAAAGCTTTGTAAAGATCAATGCTGGGGAACTACCCATACATATGTTATACAAATAAAAAGCTTTAATAAAAAAAAAAGTCAAGACATCACCCTCCTGATATCATTGGTCCTCTTTGAGAATAAAGGAAAAACAACAGCAATTATCTGAGCAAAGAGCCAGCATTTGTGGAAGTAGTATATGTAGAATTGGATTAAGGAGAATAATTAGTTAGATTAGGAAATTACCTAATAGAACAAGCTTGTCCAGGCAACTACATCAGTCCATATTAGCCCCATTCTCTACTTGACTTGTGGATTGAGCAGTTTGGTTTTTTTTTTTTTTTAATACCTCTGGGGTCTCTGCCCATTCAGGCTAATGTCTGAATACTTTACCTTCGACTTGCCCTGGTGTATGTCTTGAATCTTGCCTGGAGTGCAAATAACTTGAATTATGTTTTTTTTTTTTTCTCTACAAGGTTTTTATATAACTTTGTATACCTTGGAACACTAGAGAAAGCTGACTTTTTTTTATTTCTTTGGGCAGGGAAATATGTGGGAATTAGTGCATTCCCCAAATCTTATTACAAAAGTCATCACCTCCTGAACCTATGGATAAACTTTCCCCTGAAGGAGAAACTTAGGGAACAGTTGAGAAATGGATACCATCAGCTCTACCTTAGCCAACTCCATTCTGTTTAATTTTATTTAATTACCCTACTTAACTCCTAAGGTTGGGCTTTGCTCCAGTATTTGGTTATTGGTGAAATCCAAGGAGATATAATCAATACAGTCATAAGACATGAATAAATAATAGTCCTTGGAGAGATTGGAAGAATTTAACACCTCCCTCAGTACCTCTAAGGTAATTGCTTCAGGAAATAAAGTACATTTCATGAATAGAGTCTGAATTTGTAAGAAAATGGCATAGAAACTGCAAGATGAGGCTGCAACTAATTTGAAAAGAGAGGAAGTTTGGGAAACCTTCCTATTATTCCCAGAAATCCTGAAGTGACGATGAGCACTAAGGATAACAGATTGAGGAAGCCAGCTGTCTAAATGGATGAGGCATTCTAAGGAAGGCTCTGATGAAAAGCCTGGGTTGAACAATTGAAATTCAGTGTCACCAGTGCTTTGGGCTGCCTCAGCAATTTACTCAAAATTTCCACAAGGTTACTTCAATGGATAACAAAGTTCAAGCTAACTCCAAATTACCAAATCAGATGTCCCTTTCCCCCTTGAAATAAAAAGTGATAAGCCAGATTTAGATGTTGTGTCCAGCCTAAGTGATAGCTACTATAATAATAATGACTGTCATAGAATTGTAGGACCAGAAGGAAGGAATTTGCCATCTCAACAAGTTTAATGCACTCATTTTATAGATGGGAAAAATGAGGTCAAAAATGGAAAAGGAATTGAGGTTATTTAGTCTGGAGAAAAGAGGACACTGGGATTGAAAAGATAGGATACAATAGCTCTTTTCAAAGACTGGAAAGGTGATCACATGAAAGACAGAATAGACTTGTTCTTCTTGGACCCATAGGTCAGAGCCAGAAATAAAAGATCTAATTTTTTTTTTTTGCTTTTGGCTGAGGCAATTGAGGTTAAGTGAATATTCAAATTCTTAATGGGAAACATTTAGAACTGATCTGTGGAAAACTTTCTTAATAATTAGAGGGATACAGAAGTGCAATGGGATTCCTGAGAAGGTCTGAGATTCTCACCCAACATCTTCAAGCAAAATCTTAATGAACAATGTTGGGCATATTGTATTGGGCATTTGGATATTATATTTGGATTTGAGTTGGATTGTATGACTTTAAGGTCTCTTTCTCCCAACTGCTAATGTCATCCCTTCCAAACTCCCTTGTTTCTTAAAAAACCTTATGTTTCTTATGTATATATTCTTCATATACAGTATAAAATATATTTCTCTTTATGCATGACCCTGAATTCCTAATGAGCAATGAGTTGGGGGTAGGGTAAGCTAACTAAAACTTATCTAGATGAGAACAGGGAGATCACTGAAGATTGCAGATTTGAAAATGAGACAAACAATTCAATAGTACATTGTTTAGGCTCCTCCTGTGTGGAAAGTATTGATAAGCCATTGCAAGATCACAGATCTAGGGCTACCAAAAAATCTTAGAAACCATCTACTCTATCCCATCGAAATCTAGGTCTAGAGAAGTAAACTAATTTGGCCAAGATCACAAGTCTAAGTGGCAGAGCCAAAACTGAACTTCTCTTACTTCTAATACAGAATTATTTTCCATTGCATTATACTGCCTATACCTGGAAAATGATGTGAGATGACTAAGGATAATAATGAGAATGCAAATGAAGATAATTATAACTTGTTTAGTCATTTCAGTCATGACTGACTCTTCATGACCTGATTAGGGGTTTTATTGACAAAGATACTAGAGTGGTTTATTATTTCCTTTTTCAGAAACTGAGGCAAACAAGGTTAAGTGACTTCTCAAAGGTTACATAGCTAGTAAGTGTCAGGTTAGATTTGAAATTAGATATTCTTGACTTTAGATTCAAGGCTGTATCTACTGTGCCACCTAGCTGCCTGAATTATTAACTACTCATATTAATATTGCAATTTTGTTTTACAAAGTGCTTTTCCTACTACAACAAGCCCCTAAAACAATGTGTTATTATTTCCATTTTACAGAAAAGGAAACTAAGGTTCAAAAAAAATAATAACTTGCCTATTGTCATCCTTTTAGTAAGATCCAATTTTTGTGGTTGAAAATCAAAGAATCTTTCCACCATTTCAATTATGAAAAAAAACAACAACATTCAAATAGTTTTTTAAACAAGTTATAAACCATAGTATCATCCTTTTAGCTATTCTGGGGACAAGAGGAAATCAAGAAAAGAATAGGATCTCTGTTTAATCATAATGGAAAGATGATAACGATTGAGAAACGGAAGATAGAATTGTTCAATTTCTATTTGTGTTCTCTACCAAAGAGATAATCTTATGAAGACTAGAACAAAAATGCTTAACATGACAATAAAATCCAAGGTTAAGTGAAAACTCAACTAACCTAGACAAGACAGTAGATTATTTATTTTAAAATGGAAGGTATTGTTGCTGACCCATTATTAGTAGACATTCCAGAAGACTGGAATAACATCCTGATTTCCAGGAAAGGGAAGGAAGGTAGATATTTCAAACTATAGACCATAAGTTGACTCATGGTCAAATTCTATGAAGGTTTATAAAGGGATAGTTTGTAAGTACTTAGAAAGAAGAGTGAGTACCATGTTTTTGGATGAGTTCCTTAAAAACTTCACATGCCTATTGGACTCCAGAAAGAACTGATGGACTTGGAGTACATATTGAAGTATATTTTCTCCTATTCTCTTCCCTTTTCTTCCCTTTCTTTCTTTCTTTCTTTCTTTCAACATGGCTTGTGAGGACATTTATTTTGCATATCTATGCATATTTGTAATGGATTTTATTTTTTCTGTTTTTTCAATAGGCAGTGTCAGGAAACAGGGATGAAGATAACTGGGTACTGAAAGAAAATAGAAAAGAAGAAGAAAAAGAAGGAGGAGGAGGAGGAGGAGGAGGAGGAGGAGGAGGAAGGAAGGAAGGAAGGAAGGAAGGAAGGAAGGAAGAAGGACAAGAAGAAGAAGAAGAGGCGAAGGAAGGAAGGAAGGAAGGAAGGAAGGAAGGAAGGAAGGAAGGAAGGAAGGAAGGAAGGAGAGGAGAAGGAAGAGGAGGGGAAGGAAAAAAAGAATAAATATGTATGGATTCATATTATATGGCATAGTAATAGACCTCAGAGATGATTTAGTCAACTACCTTCATTGGAAAGATGAGAAAACAGGAACAGAGATTAAATACCTTGCCCAAGTTCACAAAGATAGTAAGTAGTACAAGAAGAACGATAGAATAGCTGTTTTCAGTCAATTAATCAACCAAAAAGCATATAAGTACCTACACTTTGCCAGGCACTGAACTCAGGAAGTTTACAATCCAAAGAGAAATCCACAAGTATTTTTTCCTGGTGGTCTGATTAAAATAATAAAATATTAATATCCCCTCCCCCACATTTAGAATTTTATGGTTTACAAAGCACTTTGATCACAATTAGCCTTCGAGGTGAGTGGTACAGAAACAATTTAATTAATTTTTTATGATTTATTGAATATTTCTTAAGTGTCAGCCACTGTACTAGATACCTGAGATGATAAAAAGATAAAAAGGAGCCTTCCCTTGGGTGGAGGTGAGTTATTAACATCTCCATTTATACAGATAAGAAAATGGCAGCTCAGAGATATGATTGGCCAAGGTCACAGAAGTTCCTGAACTAGAATCTGTACGCAGGACTTTCTTGAGAATTACAAGGAGAATTAAAGGATAAGAAAATAAAAGCTCTACTATGTAATTTTGTTTGTTAGAAATTAAGTAATTTCAGGGTTAAAGTGAAGATATTTCTATGAATATATTTCTGTCATGTAATAATGGTTCTTTCAATTCACCAACTACATTTTAAGGGCCTATTCCATGCCAGATATTGTGCTAGAGAATTCAAAGACAAAACTGAGGGTCCTTGTCCTCAAGGAACTTACAATCTATTGAGGGAGGACAACAAGTACACAGATAAATAAATATGAAGAGTAGCTTCATGGGAAAGCCAAGCAAGCTTAGAAATTATCCTTGCATTTTACAGAAAAGGAAACTGAATTTGGGCCAGGAAAAATGACTTTTCCAAAGTCACTGGGCTGACACAATGGATAGAGCTCTGGATCTGGAGTCAGAAATTTGTTGTTGCACAGTCATTTCTTTGTAAGATAGGAATAACAATGGCAACTATCTCCCATTATTGTTGAGATAGTTGCCATTATTATTCCTATCTTACAAAGAAACTAAAGCAGAAAGAGGTATAATTGATTTGCCCACAGCCTAGAAGTGCCTTAGTGCAGTGTTCTTAACTGCAAGGGCAGTGAGATGGCACAGTAGAGAAAGCTAGGTCTACAATAGTCAAGAAGACCTGAGTTCAAAGGCAACTGTGGACATTTATTAGCTGTGTGAGCCTGAGCAAGTCATTTAACACTATTTGCCTCAGTTTGCTCAACTGTAAAATAAGCTGGAGAAGGGACTGAAAAACCACTCCAGTATCTTTGCCAAGAAAACCCCAAAATGGGCTCGGAAAGAGTCAAACATGACTGAAATACTTGTTTTGCCCCTCACTCCTGCCCCTGCCCCTACCCTAAATCACATAAATAGTAAGTAGAGGTGACAAATTTTGAACTTAGGGTTTCTGAAACTACAGCCAACACTTTTTCATGGACATAGATCATCTAGATCTACATTGAGTCCTTTATTGAAATCTCCACATTCTTTTGCTTGATAATTAAGCTCTTGGCTGCTTTCAGAGAACTGAAAGGGGCAAGGAAATGAATTGCAAAAAGACTATTGATTTATTTATTCTAATAGCTTAGGGCAAGAGCTCACTGCCAACCCTGGGTGACTTTGAAAAAGGTCAGTTTTGCAATTTGCCTTTTGAAAATCAGTCAGGCTTTGGGGCTGCTGGCTGTGGTGTACCTTTCTTTCCTCTAGAGAAAGCACAGCTTCATCCCCAGATAACAGGACAGGGAAGGACCTGTCTAACTATCATTAGCAAGGGCTAATTAACATTTACTCAACACCCACAGAGTGCAAGGCTTTGCCCTCAGAGATAGAGCAGAGATGGTCCATCCAGGCACACAGAATCCAATGTCAGGTCACCTCTACTGACTAATAGCCCTGCAGGAACCTACATGACCTTAGTTTTTAAAGGTTGTGCTGGTAATTATAAGTAAAATTGACTTTTCTTCACTGTGTCTAATTCTCCTTTCCAGACCTAACATTTTCTTTAGTCCTGGGGGAGGATTGTTTGATCATTAAGCACAGGTTTTACAGGGAGAAATAGTAATGTATCAAATGGTCAGTCTTTTGGGCATCCCATTGAGAAAAGGGAATTAACAAACTACAGGGGCATCTGGAGGAAAGAAACCCAAATAATAGGGTGGCTAAAGAGAACAAGATCCTTGAAAAAGATGGGAACATTTAACCAGGAGAAGAGAAGACTTGGGGCATGAAAACGGGGTGGAGGAGTGGAGATAGAGTTTACATGAAAATTGCTTTGAAGAATTTAACAGATTGTTAAATGTAGAAAAAATGATTGGATTTATTCTTCTGGGTCTCAGAGAATTAAACCAGAAACACTGGGTGGAAATTACAGAGCTATTTCCTGACTTGATTTAAGGGAAAAGAAAATTCTAACAGTGAGAATAGTCTTGATTAGAATGAGCTGTCTCAGGAGGTAATAAGTTCTCTATCACTTGAGGTCTTCAAGCGAAAGCAACAGAAAATCTGGTAGAAAAAATATTTCTTAGTATAAACTTGGATTAGATGACTTTTGAGGCCTCTTCTGTCAGATTCCATGATGTAAATTCAATTTTAAAAAAATGTTTGTTAAACCCTGAACCCAGGTTCCTGTCCTTGGAAGCTTAAAATCTAGTTGGAAGCTTAGTGTCTAGGTGATAAGCCAAGAGACTAGTAAAATCTTATACTGGGAGTCCTGGCTTCCAGTAGAACCCTTCGACTAATCAAAAGTCATGGAATCTTAGCTGCCATGGACTATAATATTTATAAAGCACTTCAGTCATGATCTCTCATTTGGGTTTCATCATAGCCCTGTGAGGTAAGTACCATGGATTATTATCTCCATTTTACTTGAAGAAACAGCCTGTGCCAAAGTTAGATAACTTGTTCTCAGTCAGAACTATTTAACATTGAAGGCAGAATCTGAACTAAGGTCTCAAGGGGAATAAAGAAATTGTACTACTATTATCTTACTTCATCATTTCTCCTTTATGGGCTTCCATTTTCTTTCATTTTTTAAGTTGTTAACATTTTTTAAAAAATAGGTTTTTTTTCCCAAAATGCATGCAAGATAGCATATTTGTTATAAAGGACTGTGTGTGTGTGTGTGTGAAGTAGCATATAAGTAATAGTGCAAATATTATTATACTCATTTGCCAAACTGGGAAAAAACCACACCTGAGTCTCTAAAGGTAACATGACTTCCTCAAGATCACACAGGCAGCAAGTATTTGAGATGGTTTTTATACCTTGATTTCCTTATCCCAGGATATTGCCCAATCCTTCTAACAATGATGGAAGCTCCTTGATCTAATGTGCACACAAACATACACATACACACACGTGTGTGCACTCTTACAACTAATATATGTGTAAATTTGCATGTATACAATTACATACACATACATGTAAAGATGCATGCTTATGTATGCATGTGTATACATAGACACAAAAGCACTTGTAACAAATATGTGTATATATTTACATGTATGTGTATATTATATATATGCACACAAACATACACATGTATGCATATACACACACAAAAGCCCTTGCAATAAATATGTATAGTATATCTATACATATATGCATATATAAATGCATTTATATAGATGTGTGTATACACACACACACACACATACATGCATATAAGCCCTTACAACAAATGTGCATAGTCAAGCTAAAACAAATTTCCACTTTGGCTCAGTTCAATGATTAGCCATGATAACAAAGGATTGATGATGAAGAATTCTACTCACTTCCTAATAGAGATGTAAAAGACTAAACTGATAGATGTAATGTTAAAAGTTACTTTATGTTGACATTACTGAAATGTAAGAAGGGTTTTATTCCCTCTGCAAGCCTTTTTAAAACATTTTTTTAAAAAAAGAAATCTTTCTTTCAAAATAAATGATAAACTCATTCAATAATTTCTATAGAATGACCTCATGGGAAGAAAAAATGTTTTTACTGATTCCCTTAGTAAGTAGTCCTCCCTGTCCCCACTTAAACTTTTCTGTATACATAATTTGTTCCATCCCATCTCACTGAATGAAAACTTTTTGAGGGGAGGGACACACACTCTCTCTGTCTGTCTTTGTCTCTCTATTTCCCCAACTCTGTTTCTCCATCTGTCTCTCTGCTTTTCTTTCTCTGTCTCTGTTTTTATACACACACACACACACACACACACACAGGTGTATGTATGTGTGGGTATATTTTATACCTCCAAGTACCAGCTCAGTGTCTTACACAAAATAGATATTTGTTGGATTAAATTGAAAGCAGATTAATAAATTTCAGTACATATAAGAAAACAGAATAAACCTGAAAGACAGTTCAATTACTGTCCTACTCCTTTCTTTGATCAATTGGCATTTTTTTAAAAAGCAATTTACCTGTTAAATGTCCAGATAGAGGTGGAGATGAAGCATCTATGTACTCAAAGTGATGTTGGTACTTGTATGTTCTATATGTGAACTGACTGTCACCAGACCCCAAGTTTCCCATTTAATATATGCAACTTGACTAGTTCTAAAATAAATCCCTAAATTTGAGGTAAAATGGAATTTTGTGGAATGAAAAAAAATGTCAATATACAAAGTCATGTTAAATACTGTCTGTCTCTTGGGAATAATAGCTTACATTTCTATAGCCCTTCAAGGTTTACAAAACCCTTTGTAAATATCTCACAACAGCCCTGAGGAAGTAACAGCTAATATTTATCTAGTGCTTACTATATGCCAGACACTGTGCTAAGTGATTTACAATTATTATCTCATTTAATATTCATAGCAACAATTAAGGAAACTAAGGCAGATAGTGCTTAAGGGATTTCCCTAAAATCACACAGCTACAAAAAGATTGAGTCTGTATTTAACCTCAGGTCTTCCTGACAACTCTTGAGTATTGGGAAGTTGAAGCAAATGAGAATTGGATGGAGCAATTATGTAAGGAATTGAAAGACAGATAAAAGAATTCAGACTTACTTAAGGCAATAGATAATTATTATAAATTCTAGAGCAGAGAAGGCAGGTTTGTTATTGTTAATGTTGTTTTATAATGGAAATTTGTATTTATATAAACAAAATATTTACTAAAATTTTTGGATAAAATGAAGTTTAATTTTAAGAAATGAATACTCTTTTTGCTACTATAAACACACATTTTCTACTTTTTGAAAAGTGTATCTTATTTTCATTGTCTTTGTTTTGAGGATATCATCCTTTATTCAGTGAATTCTATTGATTCCTTATTGCCTCCAGAATCAAATATAAAGTTCTCTTACCCATATAAAGCTCTTATCTCTCTCTCTCCCTCCTTCCTTTCTTTCCTTCCTTCCTTCCTTTTTTCTTTTCCCTTTTTTCCTTCCTTCTCTCCTTCTTTCTGATGGAATATAGCTTCTAGGGGAAATATAGCAATAATCTTGAGGTTCCCCTGACCTCAGAATGCTACTGTTCTAACAATCTGTCTGTCAATGATTCTAAAGTCTCCTGGCCTTAAGAATATAATAATATAGTTGCAATCTGTTGATCAGTGATAACCAAGTTCCTGAGACAATTGTGAAAGGCTACTTCTCAAACCTACCTGTAAGTCATAAAATTAGGAAATAAGTAACATAAAGCTCTGGTCTCTCCAACTTTTCCTACAAATTTATCTTCTTGCTCTTTGTTCTTGGTTAAATCCTTTTAGAAACTTAGTCCACTTCAATTGGCACTACAATTGTGGTGTCTTTTCCCCTACCCCATGCCATATGGTATCTCCCCTACCTCTACTATGCTTCCCAATATTATTTCTCTTCCTTATAGCTAACTCTTTTAGGGTGTTAAGTCCCATTTACGAATTAGCTTGCCAACTAAGGGCATGTCCAACCTCATGGGGTGCTCCTTTTCTACTGGGTAATTATGAATTCCACTGAAGAACTTGTCTTTCATATGCATTCCCACTCTATTTCATATTTGCCTTTCCCAATATCTATTATATCCTTTCATTTTGTCAGTAAACTATCCCCTAAATAAATCTACCTTTTGCCAAAGAGAATGGCCATTGTGAATTCTTCATGTGCCCAAACTCCAACTTTTGGTGTCTGCCATCATTTGGTGCCAAACTCTACATCATAGATCCCATCATTTCCTTCCTTCCTTCCTTCTTTCCTTCCTTCCTTCTTTTCTTCTTTCCTTCCTTCCTTCCTCCTTTCATTTTTGTACTTTTTCTCTCCTCTACACATACTATATAGTCTTAGTTGCTATTCTTTGATCTCGACACATTATCTGTCATCTCTGCACCTTTGCACTGTCTCTCCTAGTTCCCCCACCTGCTAGTGTCTTCCTCTTTGAGACTATCCATCTATTTTGTATATTTTCATGATGTATATGCCTTTATATTTCTTGTATATACCTAGTTGCTTATGTTTTATTTTCTCTGTGAGAAGAAAAAGTCGTTGAGGGTCAGCTTTCTATTCTCAGTTCATAGCACCTAATATGAGTCATTGAAATGTTTAAATAAATACTTGTTGACTGTTATGTTTGACTAACTCTGCCAATAAACTTGAGAGATAGATGCTATTATGAATCCCTATTTTACACATAAAGAAACCCTGGTAAACAGAAGTTCAGTGACTTGCCTTGGATCCCACAACTATATATGTATATATATATAGATATATATATATGCATATACATGTGTATATGCATATATACATATATATGTATATATAAAAGAACTCAGGTCATTCTGACTCCAGGTCCAGTGCTCTCTATCCATTGAGGATATGCCAAAAAGCACAAATATTCCCTAGATAATACTAAAACAATGTTTGTATTTGAAAAAATACAGAACTTGAGAATCAAGAGACCTTAGTTCACATCTCACTGCTATCATTTACTAGTTGTCAGTTTGAGGGCAAATCTATTCCTGTATGTTTTAGTTTCCTCACCTATAAAATGAAGAGTTTGATCTAAAGTCTCTTCTAACTCTGACAGTGGAACAAGAACAAGGTTGTTGTACAGAAAGCATTTCATAAATCTTAGTGATGGGGGAAGCTAAGTGGTTCAATGGATAGAGTACCAGTCCTGAAATCAGAAACACCTGAGGTCAAATGTGACCTCAGACACTTAACACTTCCTATCTGTGTGACCCTGGGCAAATCACTAAACTCCAACTGCCTCAACAAAAAGATAAAAAAATAAATAAATCTTAGTGATCAGATCAAGTTAAAGATCATTAAATATATAATATTTATATAACAATTATATAATACATAAAATACTATATACATGATATATAAAATGTGAATAAAATATCTATACACATGTACATATGACATTTATTTTATCTTATTTTAATTTTAAAATAATATTAATATAATAATTTTATTTATATAATTTTGTTATGTAAATATTAAATATATTATATAAATAATACAAATAACATACTTTTATTTATATCTTTTATTACACAATTGCTTAATATAATTATATAAATAGTACAAATAACATACAATTATATTTATATGCTAAGTTATTTAATATTTAATAATAATAATATTGGAAACAAAATATGATGTGTCCAATGAGCAGTATAGGCCACAAGCCATAGACATTCTGTAAAACAGATTAAGTCAAGGTGGACAAGACCAAAATGCTTCTCTGAGGAGGTAAGACTTTAGTTAGGCTTTGACTAGAGATAAGAGTATCTTTCGGGAATTAGGGATAGGCAAGGGACACTCAAGCAGGGTGAGGTCAAATTATGGAGTTAGAAACAGAGGAATAGTGAGGGATATTCCAGATAAAAGGAACATCTTAGGCAAAAGCAGGAAAAGGCAAATTACATGAGGTGAAAGTACTGTAAATCCCACAGTTTGGAGTGTGCAATGCATAAGAGAAGAAATGAGGCAGTGGCCACAATCTCCCTCTCTCCATGGTCATTGAATCTTTCTTCAAAGACTAACTAAATTGTGCTGGAAACTTCCAGCAATTGTGTTCATTTCCTAATTCTTTGCCTTTTGGGATAGTCTATCAGCTTAAAATCTTCCATGGCTGGAGATCCGTGATGAGCTTGTACTAAAAATATTCAGGTATATGAATGTTCCTGTCCTTTGATGAAATTCATAAAGAAATCAATTACAAAAAGGTTTGCTGGGGCTAAGAATGCCAGCTGCTAAATGGAAAGATGTAACTTAACTGATAAGGTTCTCAATATATAGAGCACTCTGGATAGCAGGAGATTAATTTTACCTAAGCGTCAAACTGATCATGTCCCTCTTTTTTCTCAAAGTCCTTAATAGCTCTGTATTGTCTATTCGATAAAATCCAAAACTCCCTTGCCTGGTATTCAAGGCTTCATGCAACTTGGTACTACCTTGCCTTTTAGCTATGTTTCTTATTATTCCCAGCCACAACTTCTATTCTCCTGCCAAATAGGAGCATTCTCTGTCTCTTGAACTATACAGAACCTAGAGCCAGTTGAAACCTTTGCCATCATTTCATATGATTGCTCCATTTAACAGATGAGGAAACTATATCACAAACAGGATAAATGGCCTATACATACTAGGTAAGTGTTAGAAGAAGGACTTGAATTAAGGTATTTTGACTCCAAATGTCTTGCCTAACATTATTCTATATAATTGCTGTTCATCCTTAATTAATAAATAAAATAGTAATAAAATAAAAATAAATTGTAATTCCATTAAGACTATTTTTGGCAAGGCAATTAGGGTTAAATGACTTGTCCAGGGTTATACATATACCTTCAGATTTTTCTTAACCCTGAAAATAATAATCTTGATTCTTGAACCTCTCATAACACTTTCTTCTCCAACAATTAAAAGTGTTTATTATGTATTATGACAAATTATCTTTAACTGTGCTTGTGGCTCTTTATCCTCCTGGCAATAGAAAGAAGCTCAGTGAGGAATTTGTTCTTTCCACAGAATTTCTCCTAATCCTCTATGTGCAGAAAGGATTTAATTATGTTTGTCATAAGAATGCATGAATGAATGAAGGGATGGTTTGGATCCATCCTCAATACCCATGCACAGACTTCCCCTGTACTGAATATTAGATCCAAAATCCAAACTCTTGTTTATAAACTCTATTCAAGTTGCTGGTCAAGTTACTTAACCTTGGTTTGCTTTAATCTATCAGAGAAAGAAATGGCAAATCATTCTAGTATCTTTTCCAAGAAAACCTCATGGGTGTCAACATGACTGAACAACAAAGCTGTTGTTCTCCCCTCCCCTCCCTTCCCTTCCCTTCCCCAACCACAAAGGTGTAGTTCACCTTTGCATTTTCCATGGTCATGTTTATAGTTTAGTGTTTAATAAAATGTTACTTGAACTAAATTCCCAAGTCTTTCACCCACAAATCCTTGGATGATGTACTGACATCCTCATTGTCACTTTTGCATCTTTTTTGAAGTTCAAGATTATTCTGAAATGGGATGCTAAAATTCCATTTAAGAGTTTCCCATCAGTCCTTTGGCAGCTACCAAAAGGGGAGAAGATACCAGATGGAATCACAGAAGCACCCCTGACAAATAAAAATTTTATATATACACATATAAATATATAAAGTAATTTTAGCTTGCAAAGAGACTCCTTGTCAGTTGAGGAGGGAAGCTGTTTCCCATTTTACAAGTGAGGAAATCAAGGTACAAAAAGATTACATGCCTTACTTACAATCACTTGGCTACTGAATTACTGAGTCTTAACTTTTCTTCTTAAAACTGAAAGAATGGAGTGTACAGAATTGAAAGAACTTTTCAAAGTTTACACAAGAGAGTAAGAGCTAGGGTTAGAACATTTGATTTCCTGCTCTTAGCCCAGTACTCTCTCCTCTGTATCAAATTGCCTTTTAAACCCCCTGTAATTGTTAGCTGTAGCTAAGCATCCTGTAGAACTCAGGATTATATAAACTAGGACAGATAAATGCTGATAAGTCAAAAATAATGTACCTAACAATAAACATATCAGCATAATTAAATTAATTGTTTGCAATTTAATAATAATAATAAAATAATAATAATTAATAATTTAATAATAATATAATTCTAAGTTATCAAAATTATATTTTAAAGCAACTTTATTTTTTTTAAAATACAAAGAAATGGGGACAGCTAGGTGGTGTAGTAGATTGAGTACCAGGCTTAAAATCAAGAGCACCTAAATTCAAATTTGGCCTCAGGCACTTAACACTTTCTAGCTTTGTGACCCTGGACAAGTCACTTAACTCCAATTGCCTAAGCAAAAAAAGAAAAAAAAAATACAAAGAATCTCAATATACAAAACTCGCTTCATTTACTTTAGTCACTTAGATTATGTTTTTTTTTTTAATGTCATCTCAGCCTAGTCAGTCAGATATTGATTCTGACTCTGTTTCCAATTGTCACACTCCAGCTCACAAACAGAAGTGTGCCACCTATCAAACTTTCACCTTTAATCACTGACATTCTAGTTTTTAAACCTCATGAATTTAATTATGTTATCTTATTTTCTATTTGCTAAAGATCAGTTTATGGATACAAAGAGATTCCCATTTTGCTTTTAAGAATCATGTTTCCTTCATCATTCCTTGTTAGATGGATATCTCCATCTGAAACCAGTTATCAGATTCACCTATATTTCTCATCCTGGTTTTACATACTGAGTGTAGAAGATCCAACCATTTACAGCTTGGAAAATTGCTTAGAAGTCATTTAGTACTTCATTTTCTTTCTAAGTTTACATGTATGGTCATTTTTTATGTATTTCTATATGTCATGTTGAAAGAGAAAAATCAGAACACAAGGGAAAAACTATGAGAAAAAAACAGAAGGAAAAAGAAGTGAAAATAGTATCCTTTGATCTGCATTTAGTCTCCCTATTTCTCTCTCTGGATATGGCATTTTCCATCCAAAATTTATTGGAACTGCTTTAGATCACCAAATTGCTGAGAAGAGCCAAGTCTATCATAGTTAATTATCACACAATCTTCATGTTGCTGTATACGAAGTTTTCCTGGTTCTGCTTGCTTCACTTAGCATCAGCTCATGTCTTTCCAGACTTTTCTAAAACTAGTTTTTTCATCATTTCTTATAGAACAATAATATTCTATAACTTTCATATATCATAACTTATTCAGCCATTCTCCAACTGATTAGTGTCTATTCATTTTCTAATTCTTTGTCATCACAAAAAGGACTGCTACAAACATTTTTGCACATGTGGATCCTTTTCTCTCCTTTATGATTTCTTTGGGATATATACCCAGTAGTGACAATGCTGGATCAAAGGGGATAAAGTTTTATAGTCCTTTAAGCATAATTCCAAATTATTCTCCAGAATGGTTGGATTACTTCACAATTCCACCAACAATACATTAGTATTTCAGTTTTCCCATATTCTCTCCAACATTTATCATTATATTTTCATGTAATCTTAGCCAATCTGATAGGTGTGAAGTGGTACCTCAGAGTTGTTTTAATTTGCATTTCTCTAATCAATTGTGATTTAGAGCATTTTTCATATGACTATGAATGGCTTTAATTTCTTCATCTGAAAATTGTCTATTCATGTCCTTTAACTAGTTATCAATTGGGAATAGTACTTCATCTTGTAATTGAATAAATGGAGATTCATCGAAGTTTAATGATATTCTCAAGAATCACATGAGCAGAAAGTATGAGAACAAGAACTTGAATTTAGTTTTTAAAACTCCAAATCCAAAATTCTTTTTATTATACCTCACCACATGTATATATCATTTTGATCTTACATCATATACCCTGGATACATGCCTCCCTTTTTAGTGATTTTCCTTAACTATAGAGAAGTTACACATTTATTTTGTGTATATTTATATATGTATATGTAATTTCCTCTTATAGAATTTAAGCTCATTAATAACAGCAACTGTTTAATTTTGTCTTTCTATCCACTATATCCAGTATTTTTTTTTGTTTTTGTCTTTTGGCACGGCGATTGCCCAAAGTCACACAGCTAGTTGAGTATTAAATGTTTAAGACTGGATTTGAACCCAGTTTATCCCGACTCCAGGGCCAGTGCTCTGTCCCACTGAGCCACCTAGATGCTCCAGTTCTTAAAACATAGTAGACATTAATAAGTGCTTGTTTGCTCAATTAATATGTCCTTTGTTTCCACTACTAAGCTTATAAAATTCATAAGGGCATCTTTGTGCATGAAAATATGTACCTCAAACTCAACATGTGAAATTTATCTATTGTGAAAATTTTCTCTTCTCTAAACTTCCCTATATTCAGAGCAGAGCTCTTATTCAGACTCTTTCTATTATCACCTGTAGCTACTAATACTTACCATACTTGCCAAAAGTGTTTATTCTACCTCCACAACATTTCTCTTATTGATCCTCTTCTCTCCACTCACATAGCCACCATGCCAGTTCAGAAACTCATCATTTCCCAGATGAACTATTGCAATAGCTGCCTAACTGGCCTCTAAGCCTCCACTTTATACCTCCTCTTCTGCCCCAAGCCAACCTCCATACAGCTACCAAAATAAAATTCCTATAACACATAGCTAATGATTTTTCTCCTTGGCTCAAAAATATTCAGTTTTTTATTGACTCTAGATTAAAATATGAACACCAATTATATGGATGGAAATTTCCATCTTATTCTAATTAATGTAATCACAGAAAGCACAGATGCCTTAGCTGAATCAATCAATCAATCAACCAAGAGAATAAACTAGTTATTAAATAATTTTCCCATAACTTTATCACAATATGTGGAAAAGCTCTTAATTTGAATTATAGAACTTTGGCTACCTAATGAAAGGTAAATGATATCATACAGGAAGAAGCATCTTATAATTGGTTGCAAACATTAAGTCATACTTCTTAAGTTAAATAAAAATTAACAATTACTCCAAAAATGAGCTCGTTTTTTTCAGTAGGTCAGTTAAATGGTGGAACCCTTCAAACTCCTTGAAGAGCCAAGTCCTATGCTGTGACAAAGAAGAGAAAGGAAGGAAAAGCAGGCTAGAAAGATATTTTTACTACAACTCTACACATACACTGCCACTCCATTGCAGATACTGGATCAGTAGGAGACGATCCCTCCAGCAAGGAGTAGATGAAACCCACCAAGGACAAATACAGATAAAGACAGATGCAAAAAAGATAGCCAACTGAGACAAGCAGCTTCATGGAATATAACCCTTCCTAGCAATGACAAGTATCAGTCATGGAATCTCTAAATGCACAGATTCTTGAAACTCAACAGAAAGTTATATCTAAGAACTTCATGAATATTCTAAAAGGAAAAAAGAACTTTTAGTATCCAGGAGATGTGAATTACCTCTTTGTAATTTGTGTTCTCCACAAGAGAACTCAGTACCTTTGTGAGCTTTAATTTTTAGTCCACTTTCCCCCGTGAACTCATGAATACAAGGGAAGTGTACAACTTCTATTTGGGGATAATGTTTCATACTGTTTCTTTCTACTATACTTCAGTAAATGTCATTTTCTGAAAAAAAAATACTTATTACCTGGCTGATTGTCTATGGGAAGTATGCCCTTGAGGGCTCCCACAGTAAATAAATGCGTAAATAAATAAAATAAAATAAAAAACAGAACTAAAAACCTAGGCCATCTAGTTAACCAGATAAATCCTGAAAGGAGTATTTTTTTTTTTGCTTTCTTGGAACCAAATCTGTCAATGCAAATGCAAGTGAGAATTAGTGAAATGTTTGGGATTGTAGGAGAAGAAGTTGAGTGCTACACTAGCATGCAAGGCCCTCCATAATTGGGACCTAATTTTTTCTATTTTTATTTCACATTATTTATTTTACATGCTTAACACTTCAATCAAATTTACCTAATTGTTCTCCTTGGAAACAGGATGTTACACATCCAGACTCAATGTTTTTCTCATAAGTTTTTCCACATGCCTGTAATGCACTCTCTCCTCATCCTTGCCTTTCAGACCCCTTATCTTCTTTCAAGGTTCTGCTCTGGAGCTGCCTAATTCTCACTCAGTTACCAGTATTCTGCTTCCTCAAATTCATCTTGCATGAATTTATCTGATTACATAAGCTTATGAGATCATAGATTTAGAGCCACAGAGGATTTTAGAGGTAATATAGTCAATCACATCATTTTCTAAAAATCAGTTTTATAATCATTTGCCCAAGGTCACAGAGATAGTGAGCAAAAGAGATAGGATTTGAAAAAAGGTTATTTGCCTCCAGATTCAGCATTTTTTCAACTTATGGAGCTGCCTTCCTTGTTATATCCCAGTCTTTCCCTCTAGTAGAACATACTTGAGTAATATAGACTAGAAAATACAGCATATACTTCTTGAGAGCAAGGATTGCTTTGCTTTTGCCTCTTCTGTGGATAGTCTCTTGTGCCTGGCTACATATTAGCTACTGAATAACGGTATGTTGATTCATTTGTTCACTATATTCAATTGTTCAGGAAATGTTTTGATTACATTGTCTTATTTGATCAGCATTAAAAAACAAATAAACAACCTCTGCAAGAGGGATACTTCAGGTTTTATTGTTTCCATTTAACTGATGAGAAACTTGAGGCTTAGAAAGGCAGTCCATGACTACATAGTAACTATTGCAGACAGAATTTGAACCTGAATCTATTTCAACTTTTCCGATAAATGGCTCTATGTCAACCCAGAAAGCACTCAATAAATATTGGATTGATAGGAATTGTGAATTGAATAAATGGCTTCAAACGGAAAGTCCAGTCACAGAGAAAAGAGATTCCTGTTTTCTGAGTTGTCCAGTACTTAAAAGACCAGACAATTGCAAAGTATTCCAAAAGAGCGCAAGAAAAATGGTAAAGGAACTGAGAAGAACTGATTTACAACTAAATGTAAAAAGATTCAGCACATGGAGCTTAGTTAAGCCTTATTTAAGCCATGACACTGATCTCTGGGTATCTCTAGGGTGAGGGAGAATTTAAACAAAGCTCAGTAAATTTTAAGAACTCACAGACTTCAGTGTGGCATGTTGCAAATGTTATAAGAGTAGCAGGCTGGCCAATTTGAGATTTTGTCCTACCTATAACACTTTTAACTTTGGTCAGATAAATAATACAAGATAAATATTTACAAAAGCAGCTAAGTGTCTGGACTTGGAGTCAGGAAAACTCATCTTCTTGGATTGAAATTGGGCCTCAGAATTTACTAGCTGTGTGATCCTGGATAAGTCACTTAACCCTGTTTGCTTCAATTCCCTCATTTGTAAAATGAGCTGGAGAAGGAAATGGCAAACTAGTCTAGAATCTTTGCCAAGAAAATCTCAAATGGGCTATGAAGAGTCGGGCATGACTGAACAACAGTACTATTTACTTCCCAAGATTGTTGTGAGGATCTCGAAGTGCTTTTTATAAAGACAACAACCTGCGTGCTATTTTTTGAGAAGTAGCAAAGGACCAGGAAGACTTATATTCCAATCACAGTTCTGAAACATTCTAGATATGAGACCAGTCACCTCTTAGCATCCCAGGCAACTCTCTAAGATTATAATTTACAGACAAGATGGCAATCTGTACCTGTGGGAGCAATTTCCACACTGGGAACTCATTACTTAGCTGAAATCACAGGTCTGAGTCATTTTTTTTATTCTAAATAATAAGAGTGGGTAGTTTCTGTGACAGAGTCAGATTTCTAGATATTTATGATATGTTGTCCTTAAGGACCCAAAGAAAATGAGGTTCTGTCTGTTATGGCCCAGAGCTCTCAGTTATTTTAAGGAGAGGCCTACTGCTGTTACAGATACCATCTTTGTTCCATTTTCATATTCTTGTACATATGCCCAGAAATCTCTGGGCAATGGGCAAACTTTTAATAAGTCTGAAAAATAAATATTCTTTCCCCAGTTGCTCAGTGGATGGCTACACATATTTTCAATAAACCATTTCTCTTGGGGAGAAAGCAAGAGATAATTTTGCCCAAAGCAGCATTTTATGAAGAAACTCCAAAGTGCCTGAAAAGGAGGTCCTTCAAGGAAAAGTGCTGCCTCAGCATTTTGCTCCAGTGCATCATGGGGGGTAATCTTCAGTTTGATGTGGTTCTATTCTCTTTTAAATTTAGAGTGTTTTTTACAATTGGGGAGGGGAGCAAAACAATATTTAACCACACCTGGCTTATATTATGATCATGTTTCCCTCCCACCCTCACCCCCAAGGGATACTGATATATATATATATACACATATATATATATACATATATATATATGTGTGTGTGTGTATGTATATATATATATATATACATATATACAGAATAATTTATTTTATACTATTAAAAATTATGTTATTATGTGACTTTGAATGAGACAATAACCTCAAGAAGAAAGCTGCTTTTACAAGCATCTGACTGTGGGTTTATGAAATAGCTAGGAATCAAACTAGCAATTCAGCTTCTATAGCCTAATGTCAGAGACTACCACAAAGGTAATGTTTTAAGAAGAAAGATTAGCATAATTTTTTACCAACACAGAAACCAACAATCTATCAACATTTTTCAAGCACCTACTATGTGCCAGGCACTATGCTAATACAAAAAGAGACAAAAATAAATAGTCCCTGATCTCAAGGAGTTTACAATTTAATAGGGAACAACATAAAAACAAATACATAGAAAGCAAGGATATATCAAGATAAATAGGAAATAATTAATAAAGGGAAGACACCAGAATTTAGGAAAGTTGATGAAGACTTCCTAAATGGGATGCTTTGTTGTAACCTGCTAGGGAAACAGTGGAGACAGCTGAAATGAGGTAGAATGATTACAGAAGGCAAGTGTATTAAGAAGCATCAAGCTCAAGAATGAACTGATGTGCTAGGCACAATGAATTAAACCAATAATACAAGAACACCTAGGATTGAGCTAATTCATGTTTAAATTCCTTTAATGTCACCAACTGTTATCCTGTCCTCAATCTTCCTATAGTCTTTATCAGGGGTTCTTAAAATAGGTCAGATTGGTTTGAAAAATAATGACCTCAATTCAGATATTAGCTATAATATTTCTACTTTGGAATGACTCACATGAACTGATGCTGAGTGAAATGAGAAGAACCAGGAGAACACCATATACAATAAAAGCAATGATGAACTTTGAATGATCAACTTTGGCATACTTAGCTCTTCTCAGCAATACAAAGATCTAAGCCAATTGCAAAAGATTTGTGATGGAAAATGCTATTCCCATCCAGAATAAAGGACTACCGAGTTTGAATGTAGATCAAAGAATAATATTTTTACTTTGTTTTGTTTTTTCATACTTGTGGTTTTTCCATTTTGTTTTAATTATTCTTTCACTACATGACTAATGTGAAAATATTTTTAACATGACTGTACATTTATAACCTATATCAGATTGCTTGCCATCTCGAGAAGGGAAGTGAGGAGGCAGGGAGCAAGAAATGAAATTGGAACTTAAATCTTATAAAAGTGAATGTTGAAAACTATCTTTAGATATAATTGGGGAAAAAACAAACTACTATTAAGTGGGAAAAAACAACATTTCTAAGTTGCATTGTGGGATAAATTCATTAATCTCTGACTCTCAATTTCCTCATGATAATAATGTACGACCTCAAATGCAAATTTTTATTATGTATAACTTGTTTTCTCATTTCCTAATTTACCCTCCTTTAAAATTATTAATGATTTTTGTTTTAATATTGTATTCATTTCCAAACACATTCCTCTTTTCTCCCTTAAGCAAAATTGAAATCAAGATTAAATAGGGGAAAGAGGAGAGAAAAGTATCTCAACAAAACCAACTAACAAATTAATTATATTTGACAGTATTGCTTAATTTCATACCCCTGCTTACCTACCTCTTCAAAGAATAAAGGGTTGCATTTTTTCAACTTGTATTATCTTCTTTATTGGATAATTCTAATTAAAATCTTCAGTTAACTTTGATTTTTCTTCCTAATTAAACTGCTATATCCATTGTATATATTATTTACATGATGTGGCTTGTCACCTAATATACCAGTTCTTTCTTCTCATGTTTCTCTGACTCAACTTCTTTATATGCAATGCTGTGATATTCCTCTGCATTCATGTAATGCATTTTCTTAGTCATTCCCAAATCCAGAGGTTTTTATTTTATTTCCAGTTCTTTTCTGTTTTGGATATTTTGCTTTAAAGAAGCATTCTTTCTGTCTCTGACCTCCTTAGGCCACATAGCTAGCTAGCAGTGAGACCTTTGTGTCAAAGGCTATGCACATTATAGTCACTTCCTTAGTTTAATTCTAAATTTCTTTGCCAGAATGGTTAAGCCAAACCATAATCTCCACCAATAGTGCTTTAGTGTGCCTGTTTTCCCACAGCCCCTCCAACACTGGCTATTTTCATTTTTTCTTATCTTTGTCAATTTGTTGAGTGCAAATTTGAAACCTCAGAATTGTTTTGCTTCTCATTAGTGATTTGGACAATCTTTCATGTGGTTTAATTCAACACTGTTTTAAAGACTTCTATTATATCTGCTTCTTCCCAACATAATGTGGCTTTCTGCCATAATTAATTTAATTCACTAATTTATCCCACTAGAGTACTTATTCCCCTGCTGTGGTATACTCAGCATGATAGTGGCAGCATTACATCCAATAAAACTATTGAAAAACAACTAAAATTCTGCTTTGTACAACTAGTAATTCAACAACAGACTTCCTTTCTTCTTCCTTATATGTAGCTTTTTTATGTCACATATACTTGAAATTTATTGAGATAGCATAGAGATAGGGATAAAGTTAGGGATAGGGATAAAGTTAGGGATAGGGATGGAAACAGGGATAAATACTTGACCTGTTTTTTTTTTTCACTAGTATACTGAACCTCCAGGCAATGAAATTGTTTTCTACCAATACCAACCTTCTCTGAAACTAACAATCTTAGAGAATTGTATGGGACATAAGAGTTAAATGTCTTGCCCAAGGTAACAGAATTAATATATATCAGCAGAAGCAGGACTGGAATCCATATCTTCTAGATCATCTATCCATTATATCATCTCAATATAGAACAAATCTGGAAAGTTAGCATGATGCCAGAATATAGAGGACCTTGAATGTTAGACAAAAACACCTGAGCTTGACTGAGTAGGCAATGAGGAATCAAATACATGATTTGGCTATTTCTGACACATCCTGGCTATGTAACCCTGGGCAAGTCCCTTAACACTTCAATGCTGTAGACCAGTGGTGTCAAACTCAAATAGAAATGAGGGCCAGTAACCCATACATGAAGTTTCTTGCAGTCCATATATTGACATAGAAAAACACATTAATATAATTGATATTTGTTGTATGTATTATATATTTAAACACATTATATATTACATATATATTTTAAACATTATATATTACATATATATGTATTATATATTTAAAACATTTGTTTTATTGTATTTTTATTTATTTTATTAAATATTTCTCAATTTTAATTCATGGAATAAAGCAAGAATTTTTATAACAGTATAATAAAAAAGACAATTGAACATGAATGTACTTTCCAGTTTTTAACCTGGAGTTGTAAGCCACAGGTGACACATCGACAGGTCTATTCTAAGTAATTTTCTAAGTCTACAAGTTGCAAAAGTGCCAAACTGCATCATTAGAGGAAGTTTCCTTATGTGGGAGTTTCCTAGACTAATGAAATCATAGGTAGGTCCCTTCTCTTTCTCTTTATCTTTTGCTCCCTCCCCCCACACTCACACTCTAAACTCAAGCCATACTGGACTACTTCCCTTCACCAAACATCATGATGTGACAAAAAAAATCTCAGGGCCTGAAGTCAGTTCAAATTTGCCTCCAGCACTTACTATCTCTGTGACATTGGGGAAATCACATAAAGTCTCCAAGAAACTGTTTCCTCATTTATGTACTCAATTACTATTAAGGAGCCTCTATTCTCTACATCGATGATCCCATAATCTTCACTTTACTACTTATGTGGCATGCTCTTAGATTCCCCTTCTTTTCTTCCTCAGTTATTGAATCCTGTCTATTGTCTGAGCTTGAATCAAAGTCCATCTTCTGGGTGGAGTCTTTCCTGATGTCCCCTTTTCCCTCATTTCTACCTCTCTATTTAGTATATGCTATTGTACATTATTGTTGTCTGTGTCATATTACTAGGAAGAAATCATGGAAACTATAAGAGGACAGTATCTCTCATCTGCATGTTTCTCCAATCCTCTAGCATAGTGCACTAAACAGGTACTCAAAAAAATGGGTTTTGAATATGAAATATAGGAATCACTCAATTTAGATTACAACCTCTCCTCAACCTCACCTGCTTTACAATAATGTCAGCAACATTTAGAGCTGCAAGGGACATTAGAGATCATTTAGTGCAAATCTCACATACTAAAATGCACTAATTTCTCTCCCTTCAAATACATCCTTTCCTTTCCTACTTGTACATTTGATCATGCTGTTCCTTAGTCCTAGGTCCTCCTACTCTGTTGAATTCTTTTTCAATAATAACCAATTCAAAATTGATCATTTTTAGGTCCTATCCTTTCTTCTCCATGTTCCCAGTGGAACCTCACAAGAGACCTTGTTTTAACTTTTTTAATGGACTTCTTATTTTTAGTGAAAAGACAATGTCCACTACAGTGGCTAATATATAGCAGGTGCTTAATGAATGTTTCCCAATTGTGCATTATAGTCCTTCATGTTGGTGTCCTTATCCCAACTAGATTGTAAATTCTATGAAGGAAGGGACAAATCCTTTCTAAACTTTGTGTCTCCCTTAGCATCTGGCAGGGCATTCTGCTTTAATTAGACCTATACAACAATTTTTGTAACATAAGATTTACTTTCCAGGTAATAAGAATAATGTCCAGTGTTAGTGTAGCACATTTATTCATAAGCTCCTAGAATTCAGAATTAAAAGGGGCCTTAGAGATCATCTTCTTTCATTTTACCCAGAAATTAAGTGACCTGTCCAACGTCCAACAAAACATGGAATAGAGTAAGAATTCAAATTCGAGTCTTTCTAGACTATACTATGGGAAGTAGTCTGTTACAAAACCTAATTCCTTCCTGGAACTCAGTTTTTTTTTTTTTTTTTTTTTTTTTTTTTTTTTTTTACGGAAATGATACTTTACATCAATGATCCTTTCTAGAAAGGGGATGATTCTTCGTAAGATATTCTGCTCTATCACTTAAAAATACATAGAGCCTATAATTTTAGGAAGATAATGACTTCATAAATCTCATCAAACTGGAGTGAAAGAATATTATTTTTAGTACTTGGGGGTGGGAAATTCAATAGTGAACTTCTTCTTCCAGTTCTATAATAGAGTTTGTATATTACTTGACTTTTATTTTATTATTATTATTATTTTTGCTAACAAAACATAGGCATGGCAAATTTTTCAACATTGACCTTTGCAAAACCTTATGTTACAAATTTTCCCTCTTTCTCCCCACTCCCTAGATGGCAGGTAATCCAATGCATGTTAAATATGTTAAAACATAATTAACATCCATATAACAATAACAGTACACTTTTAAAACGTGGTTCTTTTCCTTCCATTCCTCTTCCCTTTTTCTCTTCCTTCTTTCCTCCCTCCCTCCCTCCCTTTTTCCCTCCCTCACTCACTCCCTCCTTCCCTCCTTTCTTCCTTCCTTTCTTCTTTTTTCCTTCCTTTCCTCTCTTTCTCATTCTGTGATTTAACACCAAGAATCATTAAAATGAAATTTCCCCTTCTGATGAAAATCAGCACTTGCTCAGCAATTTATTATCTTAAAGAATCACCAAGGCAACTGAGAGGTTAAATGCCTTACCAAGATCCTGAGGCCAGCATTATGAGCTGGGTGCCTTCTCCATGATACTAAGCTGCCTACCTCTCTATAGTGTCAGAAGCTTTAGCAGGGGTTTTCTCCACAAAAAGCCCATGGGATTGATACCTATGTGTGCACATGTGTTCCCAAGTAAAATGAAAGATCCTTGAAAACAAGTATGGTTTTTCTTTCATCTTTGTAACCTCATCTTGGCTGAGATTTGTGAAAGGCTTGGCACATAGCAAGTTCTTAATGAATACTTGCTGATTGATCAATTGATTGATTAAAATAAGGAATGAAAGTATTAACAGTTCCTTTCCATGGATGGGGAAAAACAACTGAGATATGAATGCCTTTTTAATGTTCACACAACCAGTTAAGTAGTAAAAGTGGGTTCCAAACCCAAGTCTCCTGATGCCAAGTCCAAAATGCTGTTTCCACTCTGTGCTAGTCTGGCACTCTACAAAGGAGCCTTTTAGCTGATTCTGACAGGGAGGATCAAAGCTCTCACTCTATTTATTATCCTGGTTGACATCCTCTTGGATCTCTGTCTTGAAGCCCCTTATGACTGCTCTTGAACATGCTTTGATCTGACATGCTATCATGTTCCTCTTGTGATCAGAGCAAGTCCTCCTTCCTGGAGTTACTCTGTTCAAGATAAAAAAACCCTGGGCATTTTCTGCATCTCATTTGAACTCAGGTCTTTCCCACTCTAGCAACTATCAACCATCCACTATACTATTCTACCCAAATTATCTCAAATGAAATAATATTTGTAAAGCCCCTAGCACAATGCCTTGCAAATAGTAGACATTTAATAAATGTTTGTTGCCTTCTCAATTTCCTCTCTACACCCCTCCCCCCCATCCCTCTCCCTGCTTCTCTTTAGTCATTATTGCAGTCATCTCCCTGAGGCCTTGGAGTTAATATTTAGGCCACACCATTGCATCTATCCATTCTTTATTCCACAAGTAACTACTAAACATCTGCTAAGAGACTTTGTTAGCATCTGACAGTACCCAGACAAAAAGGAAATATAGCCCCTGCCTTCAAGGAGCTTACTGAAGAAACACAGTATGTACCCAAATAAATACAAAATGTATATAAAGTAAATAAGCAGCATTTTCAATATCCATATCAGATGTGAATGCATAATAATAACACTAATCGACATTTACATGTATAGTCTCATAGAATTTGCATGCCCTGTGAGGTAAGTACTATCTACAATCTATCTGTACTATCTATTTGTACTATCTACAAATCAAGTTAACAAGCATTTACTATGTGCTATTAAGCATTTATAATATGCTAAGAACTGTGGGTTCAAAGAAAGGCCAAAAAATAACCTTGTTTTCAAGAAACTGACAGTCAAATAGAAATGGGAGGAGGTAAAATAAGCCAATGGCTATAAATTGGGGGTAGTTTCAGAAGGAGGACATTATGATTAAAGAAGACAGGAAAAGTCATCAGGAATAAGGAGGGATTTTAGCTTAGACTTTGAAGACATCAAGTAACTCAAGAGACAGAAATGAAGAAGGATACAATACTGTATTATTGCAGATGAAAATGCTAAGTTCAGTGAGATTAAATGATTTTTTAATGGTCACATAATTCCTTAATGGTATAGGTAGGATTTGAACTAAGATCTCTTCTGATTAAAACTCCAGTACTGTTTCTACCTTTCCTCCTGCCTACCAAAAAAGATGTTTCAGTCAAATTCATATTCACCTCCTTACCCACAAAGCTGTTTTCCAAACAATCATGTTCCTCTATTTATGAGGAAGATGCATTTCCAAGGAGAGAGAATGACTTATCATTCTCTTCCCCAACTCATGGTACAAGTTTGGGACTAGAGTCTGCAAAGTAAGAAGTTGCCTAGGGTGCAAGAGAAATATTTGTTTATTATTGTTTGGGAGGGCACAGTGAGAGATACTTTTTAATATCATTTTTTTAATAAATGTGCACATTTTTAATGTAACCCTCAGGGTTGGAGAGCACAGATGAGAAAAATATCATTCCCAAACTGGTTGGGCAAAAGTAGAATAGAGAGTAAGTCTGTGAGAAGATTCAGAACTAGGGTGGCCAATAAATTTCTCTTATAAGAGGAAAGATTATGTTCATACTTTCCCTGGGGGGAATAACAAAGGAACTGCTTATGCAGTTTTTATCTTCTGGCTACAAATGCCACACTTCATTTCCTTCCCAGCTATATTTCTCACCCTCTAGACTTTTGTCAGATGCCTTTTCACCTGGAATTTCCCTTAGAGCCAGGGATTTTTCCATTCCTTTACTATGCAGGCTTCCACATTATAGATAGATCAATGCCAACCAACTTCATTCTTTTCCAGACTATGTTTCTGACTTCCTGGATTTTGCTTCAACAGGTATTTTCCTCTCTACTACTTTCCTCTTTCCTATTGCAGTCCCTTTTTATATTATCTTCTCTAAATAGAATGTAAGCTCCTTGAAAGCAAGGACTATCTTTCTTTGTACTTATATTTATATCCCTAGCACTTAGCACCATTCTTGACTTGTTATTGTTTAACCTTGTCCCCATTTGGGATTTTATTAGCAAAAATATTGGAATGGTAGACCATTTCTTTCTCTAGCTCATTTCACAGATGAGAAACTTAAGTAACTTGCTCAGGATCCCATAGCTAGTCAGTGTCTAAGGCCAGATTTGAGCTTAAGAAGATAAATTTTCCTGAGTTCATTTCAGGCACTTTATCTACTATGTCACCCAGTTGTTTGACTTGTAGTAAACAATTAATAAAGCTTAATAAGTCTTATTTTCTGACTGCTATTTTATATGTATGTATGCATGCATGCATGTATATACATATATATACAAATACACACATACACATAGACATACATAGACACACATATATCCAATAGTTACAAATTACAAATTACAAATCACAATTACAAAACTCCTTTGCCTTGTATTCAAGGCTCTCCACAGTTAGATATCACCACATCGATTATAACTTTATTTCAAACTACTCTCCCCTCCTACCCACACAACTGGATGCCATATTCTCTATACTCCAATCAAATTGGACTTCACCTCTGATCATAACATGTGTTCTCCTAACTTTTGCTTACTATGCTCTTTATCTCTAGAAAGCCATTCCTTACCTTACTTATCTATTAAATTCCTACTCATTTTAGAAGCTCAGCTTTCATGTTAACATTATACTAGAACTGAAATCTAGAAAGTTTAAATGATTCATCCAATACCACATAGCTAATTTGTGGCAGAACCAGGATCCTCAACTATGACCATTTCTAGATTGTTTAGCAGTACAAGGTAGTAAAGGAGAGAGCACTGCAAACACTCTGGTATATGTGTAGGTGCTTGACCCCAATGGCAAGCTTCCAAGACAGTTCTCTTGTCTATAAAATGATGAGGTTATAGTAAAATGCTATATACTATACCATGTATAGTGTTATACATAATGGATCACAAGAACTAGAATTTCCTACACTTAGAATTATCACACATCTTTGACTAGTGACCATTTTAAGGAATAAATGAGGAGACTGAAACAGATGGGTACGGAAATTATTAGCATGGAAGGCAAGAGAAGATAGAGTATCCATGAGGAGAGAGTGGTCATCAGAATCAAATACAATAGTTCATTTAAGAATGTAGATATAGACTAGAAAAAATATAATTTTTGGCCATGTAAAAATTCTAAAAGGAAGGAAAAAATTACCTCAGTGAGCCAGACCCTGTTTTTTCCATGCCCACTGTTCTCTGTCTGAAGGGGGACCCCAGGGATGTACTTTAAAAGAGTGTGGTGATCTTCCCTCCTTCATATTCTGTTTCATATTCCCTTTGAAAAAATGACTTATATTGTTAGCCTGTACCATTCTTTGAGGTCATGAGAGCCTAACTTTATTTTGTACTGTACAAAATAGCATTTCTTTTTATGTGCTCTGCTTTCTACTTCTCCAAAGCCCCAAGAGAAGGAGGAGGCCTGGTTCAGGCATTCTGGGATTTGGCAGAGAGGTCAATTAAAGCATAGAAGCATAGCATGTTAGAACTAGAAGGTACTTGTGAGATCATTTGTCAAAATCCTGTCCCTATAAATGAGGAAATAGAGAGCTTTGGGGTGAGATAGAGTCTTTCCTAATCACATAGGAAGCAATTTGGAAAAGCAGAATTTCTGACTTCTAACTGATCTTTCCACTACAAAATGTCCAATCTATCTATTCTTATTTTGTAAATTAAAAAAAAGTTATGAAGGACTTTTTCAGAATTAAATATATAAAACAAAACCATTAAACATTGTGTTCAAAACAATTTATTTTGAATATAATGTTTAAACAAACAAAAATCACAGCTTGGAGTCTGGAATACCTGACTTCAAATCTGACCTCAGATACTGAATATGTGATTCTGAGCAAGTGACTTTATCATGCTTGCCTCAGTTTCCTCATCTATAAAATGAACTGGAGAAGGAAATGAGAATCTACTCCAGTAGTTTTGCCAAGAAAATCACAAATGAGAACATGGAAAGTTGGACATGACTGAAACAACTGAACAACTACCACCACAAGAGGTTGGTGGGTATTTCCTCTAAATCCCTTTCTAGACACTTAATTGTTCATTCAGATGTGTAATTTCATAATTTCAGGCATGTGGTTTTGTACAATCATCTCCTTAAAACTAAGATCCATATCCCCTTAAGCCTTCCCTTATATAGTACAATTATCTCTAGTCCACTCATCATTGTCGTAAATGTGTATGCATCTGCTTAACTCTGGATTTATTCCATTTAGCTCGTGCCCTTTCATGATATAACTCCCAATTACTCAGTATAATATATCAAATGTGTTCTGACCAAGATGAAAGACATCTCCCTTGCTTTGGACATAGCCTAAGGCTACATTGGCATCTCTGGCTATAACATCACAGTACTGAATTACGTGTTGACCTGTAGTATACTGAAACTTTGAGGATTTTTGTCAAATAAATTGTTCATATGTCTCCCCATTCCTATACTCTATTTCTTTTTAAATCTGAGAGGTATATTTTACATTTTTCCCTTTTAATTTCATCCTACTATATTTTGTCCATCTTACAAATTCACCATCCTACAATGATCCTTTTGGATACTTATATATCTTCCAGGATATTAGCTACTTCACCTAGATTTTGTCAACTATACATCTGAGAAGCATACTAATTAATGCCTTGTAAATAATTGATAAAAAGTTAATGGAACTGAGTCATAGAGTATTAAACTACGTACCTCTCTCTAGGATAATTAATATCAATCCAAGGATCACCTTTCTCAAAGTCCACTCATTCAACTACTTCTGAATTATATTCTTAAAAGACAACTTGGCACAGTTGATAGAATGCTAATATTGGACTCTTCAAGACCTCAATTCAAATTTTGCCTGTGTATTAACATGGGCAAGGTACATGATCTCTGTGAGCATCAACTTCTTTATCTCTAAAATGAGCCATGCAATTAACATGAATTAAGTTCCTACTCCCTACCAGGCATTGAATTATGTGCAGAGGATACAAAGAAAGAAGAAAGTTTCTAATATTAAGGAGATCACGGTCAAATGGAAAACATAGCATGAAAATTACTATAAACAAACAAGCTAGACAGGAAAAGTTGGAAATAATCAGCAAAGGGGGGGGCAGAGCCAAGATGGTGAACTGCAGACAACATTCTCTGTGAGCTCCTGAGACCTTCCCTCAGACCCAGACAAATTGAACCTCCGAACTGGTTCTGGAGTGAGGGCGCCACCAAACACTTGGACTACAATGCACTTCTATCAAATATCTACTTTGAAAGAACTTCTGAGGTCAGTTTTAGACGGGCAGGGGATCGAGCAGCTCCCAGCGCTAAGACGCCAGTGTGCAGCTGGGGTGCAAGTCCAGGGCTGGGAAGGACCAGAAGATTTTAGGCTGCCAGGAAGTCCCTGGGAGATACTTGGGCCACTTTGCTCTGCTTGAGGGCAGGTGCTTTGGCAAGTCTACCTTTGATAAAGGGTGGATTGAGAGCAGCTGAAAGTGTGGTCCTAGTGCGGATTTAGCTAGATCAGCCCCAGACCGGAAGTCAACTCGGCAAACTGCCCCAGGGCAAATTAAAACTGCTGCAGATTCCCTGCTGGTGACTGATACCTCAACTCAAAAGTATGAGCAAGAAGAGAGCTCTCACCATAGACAGCTTTTACGGAGAGAAACTAGAGAAGTCCCCAGATCCTGAGATTCTGAAAACAATCCCAGATAAAGCCACAAAGGTGGACTTAAGCTGGTCTCCCTTTCAGAAGGCTTACCTGGAAGATTGAATAAAGAATCTCAAAACAGAGCTAGAAGAAGATTGGGGAAATAAATTGAAAGCAGTGCAAGAAGGAAATATCGCCCTGCAACAGAGATGTGAAAAACTGGAAAATAAGTCTGGTGAATTGGAAAAAGTCGCCAACTCACTGGAAAATAAAGATAGTGAATTGGTAAAAGACAACAATTCACTGAAAAACAAAATTAGTGAATTGGAAAAAGACAATAATTCATTGAAAAACAAAATTGGTGAATTGGAAAAAGTCACCAACTCACTGGAAAATAAAAATAGTGAATTGGTAAAAGACAACAATTCACTGAAAAACAAAATTAGTGAATTGGAAAAAGTCACCAACTCACTAGAAAATAAAAATAATGAATTGGAAAAAGACAAAAATTCACTGAAAAATAAAATTGGCAAAATGGAAAAAGAATGCAATGAACCAAAAAATTCAATTGGCCAGTTACAAAAGGAGCTAAAAAAGGTAACTGAAGGAAAAATACCTTAAAAATTAAAATTGAACAAATTCAATAAGATTTCAAGAATCAGTCAAACAAAAACAAAAAAATGAAAAAGTAGAAGAAAATATGAAATATCTCCTAGGAAAAACAACTGACTTGGAAAACAGATCCAGGAGAGACAATCTAAGGATTATCGGACTCCCTGAAAGTCACGATGTAAAAAAGAACCTTGATGCTGTCTTCCAGGATATCATGAAAGAGAATTGCCCTGATGTTTTAGAATCAGAAGGCAAAGTTGGCATTGAAAGAATTCACCAATCACCTCCTGAAAGAGACCCCAAAATTAAAACCCCAAGTAATATCATGGCCAAATTTCAAGACTATCACACCAAGGAAAAGATATTACAAGCTGCTAGAAAAAAACAGTTCAAATACCGAGGAACTGTCATTAGAATTACACAGGATATGTCAGCTTCCACACTGAAGGATCGAAGGGCCTGGAATCAGATATTCCGAAAAGCAAAAGAACTTGGATTACAGCCAAGAATAAGCTATCCAGCTAGAATGAGCATCATCTTTCAGGGAAGAAGATGGTCATTCAATGATACAGGAGAATTTCACCTATTTCTAATGAAAAGACCAGATCTGAACAAAAAATTTGACCTCCAAACACAGAACTCTAGAGAAGCGTAAAAAGGTAAAAAGAAAAGAACTCTCAAGAATTATATCTCTACTAGGGGTATCCTTAAAGAATGGGGGTATAATTTGATTTTACTTCGATAATAATTGAAAAAAAATTAGAGGTGGAAGGTATATCATACTGTAAAAAAGGGGGGGAGGGGAAAGGAGGTAAAATAAAGTAAAAAAGGAGGTAAAATAAGGCAAAGTCTCATGAAGATACATAGAAAATCTAATATAATTGAGGGAAAGAAGGGAGGGTGATGAGTATTGTGTAAATCTCACTCTCATTAGATTGGGCTCTAAAAGAGTATATCAGACACATTTGATTTCAGGGAAAAACTTGGCCCTCTGTATAGGGAAGTAGGAGGGAAAGGAGGAAAAGAAAGGGATAAATTAATAGAAGGATTAGGGGAAAGGTGTAAAAAAGAGGGAGGGTTCTAAAGGGGGGAGGACTGCTAGAGGGAAGCGGTCATCAAAAACAAAATACTGGGAAGGGGGGAAGGGAGTAAGGGGAAAGGGAAGAGAAAAATATAACTCTGGGTAAATAAGATTGCAGGAAATATAGATATAGTCATTTTAACTGTGAATGTGAATGGAATGAATTCTCCCATAAAACAGAAATGGATAGAGGACTGGATTAAAAGCCAGAATCCTACAATATGTTGTTTACAAGAAACACATCTAAAACATAGAGATACATACAGAGTGAAGGTAAAGGGCTGGAGCAGAATCTTTTATGCTTCAAGTGAACAAAAAAAAAAGCAGGGGTAGCAATCCTTATCTCAGATCAAGTAAAAGCAAAAATAGATCTAATTAAAAGAGATAAAAAAGGAAACTATATTTTACTAAAGGGTACCATAGACAATGAAGCAGTATCAATACTAAACATATATGCACCAAGTGGTATAGCATCCAAATTCCTAGAGGAGAAACTAACAGAGATGCAAGGAGAAATAGACAGTACAACTATACTAGTGGGGGATCTCAACCTTGCTCTCTCAGAATTAGATAAATCAAACCACAAAATAAATAAGAAACAAGTTAGGGAGATAAACAAAATGTTAGAAAAGTTAGGTATGACAGATCTCTGGAGGAAATTGAATGGTTATAGAAGGGAGTATACTTTTTTCTCAGGGGTTCATGGAACTTATACAAAAATTGATCATGTGTTAGGGCATAAAATCCTCAAAATCAAATGCAGAAAAGCAGAAATAGTAAACATATCCTTTTCAGATCATGATGCAATAAAACTCACATATGATATAAGGCCCGGAGAAAATAGACCAAAAGTTAATTGGAAATTAAATAATCTAATCCTGAAGAATGAATGGGTGAAAGAGGAAATAATCAGCAAAGGAAAGGCATTAGATTAAGAGAGATGGGAAAAGTTTTCCAGTAAAAGTTGAGATTTTAGCTGGGACTTGAAGGAATCCAGGAGGCAGAGATGAGGAAGGAAGAAATTCAGACATGGGAGATAGCTAGGGAAAATTCCTTGATTTGGGGAGATATACTAAGGATGACAATATCTGTATTATCTATTTCATAGGACTGATCAAATAAAATAATCTTCTTAATGTGCTTTGCAAATTTTAAAGAGATATATATTCTTTATTATATCATATATTATATATAATATTAACATAATTGGTATTAATGATTAATTTTAATATATTAGTGTATTACATATGCTTGTATATCTACATATATAATACATATAGGGAGACACAGTTTTTTATTATTATTTATTATTATTATTATTATACAGCTCATACTTCTTTCTTTTCCTTAAGGATATTCCCAAGAGATTTTGTCAAATGTCTTGCTAAAGCTGTATTATACTATTTCTGTGATATAAAGAATTGGGGGTTATAAAATAAAGTGTGGTTCACCTGCCTTGACCTGTTCTGAGATAAACTGATCCTAGCTCTTAGTAATCACTTTCTTAATCCTTTTAGTTATATACTCAATATTTTTTTCCAAGAAAAATTATCAAGATAACAGTTCTACAATATGAAAAACTTTGTTTCCCCTTTTTTGAATGTTATGACATTTGCTTGTCACTCAAAGGGACCCATCTATTGTCCACTGCCTCTTGTGCCTGCTGTCACTATCCCATCAGTGATTGAGTAGTTTCAAGTACCTTGAGGTGTAATTCTCATAAATTACCACTAGAGGGTACAAATAAGAAGTTATACAGCTACTATTCCACTATTGTGGAAAGAATGGTACATTGGATCTGTGGGCTTGAGTAGAGAGCCACTTATGCCCTTTGGAAGGGTGAATGGATTTAAAATCAAAAGAGCAGATTTCAAATACTGTAATACCTCTTAATAGCTATGTGACCTTAGCCAGCAGTCAGTCTCTCTAGATAGAGTTTCATCTTTTGTAAAATAAAGAGTTCGATTTGGTCACCATTAAGGTCACTTGGAGCTTGAAGATTTGGTCCTCTGACTTCTATGAAGACTCAATTCTATGCTCTTTTCTCTTGTGCAATCATTTCCCCCAATAAAATGCGACATTGTGTCTTTCTTGAGGTTGACAGCTCTGCTCAATAGGGGTCCACTCTGCTAAATGGGCTTCCATGATTGTACCCAGCTTTCTCCTCATTGTGCTGCTGCCAGAGCATCTAATATGCTGTATTAGTGGGGGGTCTTGATATTTTTGAACCTATGTAACTTTCTCTGTCTCTTGAATGTTATTTTTTATTCCCTTTCCAAACCCTTCTTGCCAAGTTCCTCTGACCATAAACATAAAACCAGGAGGCCTTGCTGAAACAAAGAAAAAAGGGGGCCAGGGCTGTTATATTTTTGTTTTGAACAGGAAGACAGCTTAAAGGGAAAGTGTGGGTGGGGTACACACTGGGAATGGAGAATAAGGCATTAAGATGTGATAGTATGCAGTACTTGGTAATGCAAAATGGAAAAATAAAGAAGTTGGGGGAAGGAGACATCTTCCTAACTAGAGATGAATATCAACTAGAATTGTGGAAACCAGTAATTCCATTCATCCCCCCAAGTCTTTTGTGATATACCAATTAATCAATAACTCAGGTTTTCACAAGAAAAGCTCTATATCTTCATCTTTAAAGGTCAGATTTGCATCTTCGTCAATTCAATTCATAGCATCATAGAATATCAAAGCTGAAAGAGACCCTAAGATTTTGTTTGTTTGTTTGTTAGCTTGTTTTGTTTTTTAAGTGTGGTGAAATAAAGTAAGTTGTGGACCTGGAGTTAGACCATATGGGTCTACATACTGGTTTTGTCTTTTATTAGTCATGTCACCTCAGGCAAATCAAAAATTATTTTGACTTACAGTTAGTCAACAAATATTTATTAAACACCTAATATGTGCCAGGCACGGTGCTAAATACACCAGGCAAAAAAAGGCAAAAAACAGTTCCTACTTCCAAGGAACTCACCATCTCTGATAGAGATGGAATCCACTAACATTAAGGAAGATTAGGAAAGGTATTTTTGGTAGATGAGATTTTAGCTGGGACTGGAAGGGAATCTGAGGGGTATAGATGAAAAAAAAAAAAAAGAAAAGAAATCCATATATCAGATAGCCTAAAGAATCAGGAAATTGTGTGAGAAAAAGAAAGAATCCAGTGAGACTGGATCATCAAGCAGGATGAGGTGAATAGCATGTGAAAAGATTGGAAAGGTGTTTATTGCATTGGGGAAAGCAAGTTATGAAAAGTTTTGAATGGCAAACAAAATTTTATAGATGCCACAGGGAACCTTTGGAATTTATTGAGTGGGATAAAATGATAAGGTCTATTCCTTAGGAAGTTTACTTTGAATAAAGGATGAACAGCAATGGGTAGAGATTTGAGGCACAGAGGCTAGTCAGCAGGCTACTGTAATACTCTAAGCATGAAGTGATAAAGGCCTGTGCCAGGGTAGAGACAGTACCAGAGGAGAGAAGAGCATTCATAGGAGAGATGTGATGACTTCACAGGATGGATTGTGGAGAAATTGCCTTGTAAACAAACTTCCAGATGCCCTAGAAATACATGGTTTATCACCTACTTTAATTCCATTATCCTATAGAGGATGAAACTAAGTGCCAGAGAAGCAAGAATTACATCATTTGTTAGAAAACAAGGTGAAAATCTCTTTCAGAGCATTTAGTAAACTCTTAGAAGTCCAATAGTGGCTCAAGCCAATAGGCACATCAATGACTTTAGAGTTCAATCTCAGGAAAAGGTGATTATTAATTATCCCTTGGTAATCAAAGCCCATCTCCTCTGTGAAACCATCCTTGACTGTTCTAGTTCCATCAACTCTTTCCTCTCTGAATTACTAGAGCAATGAAAGCCTGTACCACACAATTAAGCAATTGATTTCTCCTGCTCTCTGTTGCATTTTATAGTGAAAAACATGGCATAATTTACACGAACTGATGCAATTACTTAGTGGCAGGAATCATCTTTTATTCATGAATAAATGAATGAATGAAAAGTTATTTAATAAGTATTTACCATGGGCCATGAACTGAGGATACAATACCATAGCAGAGATAGTCTATGATCTCAAGGAGCTTCTATTAAAAAAAATGGAATGGTCAATATATATATATAGGGGAGAGGTGGACTCAGAAGAGAAATTTTGGTTTGGAGGTATAAGAGATGAATAGAGCCATGAGGCTGTAGATTGATAGAGTATTGATCTGATGTGGTTTCAGTATTCAGAAAGTGAGTTTAGAAGATCACATAGCATAGATTATGGTTATAGTGGCAGGGCAGCTTGGTGAGATGTCTGGGCCCAGTCATCCATAACATGAGGGGCTGCCTAGATATAGTGGGTCAACAATTAAATCAATGGATCCCCAAGTATAATTTCCCTCATTTGGTTTTCCTCATAGTGTCTGACAAAAGGATCAACATGCAATTAATGAATCACAAATGCATCATACTTACTCCAGCCCAAAGTCATGCTGTTTCCCTACCTTTCATCAATCTTAACCCTACAATATCTGTTCTTCCAGACTTATGCCAAGATTTACTTCCTCTGTGAATTCTACTTCAGCTAATCCTTAGAAATCCTATACACGGATTTTATAGACACACTGAATGTGAGAGCTGGAATGAACTTAAGAGATATACTCCAGTCCCTTCATTTCCCAAATGAAAAAACTGAGATAAAGAGAGCAAATATTCAAGGTCACTTCACTTGGTAGGTGGAAGAGCTGGCGCAAGAATGTGAGTCTCCAGATGCCCACTTTACCATATCATGATGCTCCTTCTTTGATTTCTTTCTTATGGTCATTGCCATACAGTTTTGCACTTAAGGACTCTATTTGTAGCACCATGGTTGTAGTGGAACAGTCATGAGATTGATGATAGTTTGAGAATCAGATTTGACATATTTTGCTGTGTAATTCCGAGTCAGTTAGGTAACCCCCTCTGTAAAATAGAGATAATTACAGGAATTAGAACTGGAAGGAACCTTAGCAAGCAATCCCTTCACTTTAGAGATAAGAAAAATGAGACCAAGACACCTAAATTCATGCAGGTATTGAAGAGATTTGAACCTGTCTTATAACTCAAATTCAAGAGTTTTCCTCTCTATTGTCCTACCTATTTCAGACTTGTAGAGAAAGAATTTTATTAAACATTAAGTGTTATAGGAATCTGCACTGGTATTAGCATTGTAATTATTCAACATATTTTGGGGTTATGACCCCCAAATAGACAGCTCCTTCTAGACCAGAGTTTTGGGAGAGCTCTAATTTTTAGAAAGTTTTTTTCTTTTGCTAAGCAAAAATCTACCTCTTTGCAGCTTCTACCCATTGCATCTATTTCTGTCTTCCAGGGATAAGAAAAACAAATCTAATCCTACCTCTATAACATAGCACTTGGGATTAATGAAAAAAAAAAATGCTCCATTCAAGGTCAAGTGAACTGGGCTTGGATCTTATGTGAGTGAGTTTAGGCAAAGTACTTCATTTCTGTGAGTCACAGAATATAAGCTGGAATAAAACTTAGAGGGATCTAATTGAACTTATTAATAAAGAAGAATCATAGGGTTGCATCCCACTCTGGACTCTTTCTTCCAACCTTCATTTACATTGGTAAGTTGGGCTCCCAGAGAATATTTGACTACTTCTTCCCTTAGACTTCTTGGAGGAACTTTAAGGGGCTTGGTTTTGTTTTTCTAATGTAGCTATTAGAATACTAGATTCAGATTTGATTTGCAGTTTTATTTAAGACACATGGGGTGGGACTGATTCTCTCCAACTAATTCTTATACCTTTCATCATATGATTTCATCCAGTGGCTCAAAGGGTTTTTACTCCTCCCAAATTGATTGAGGATTTAATCACACTCTGATTATGACTTGATTTATTGATTCAAAAGGCCTTTTTCACATCTACTTTATACATTTGATTGGATGATTTACTATTCTGTGATTCATGTAAGAGGTGTTTTCCCATGATTAAAAAGCATCAGGACTTAGAGAAAGCATTCCTAAAGAGGTGTGTGTGTGTATGAGACAGACAGATAGAGATAGAGAGATGGAGAGACAGAGAGACTTGAGAGACAAAGAGATACACACACAGAAAGGGAGAGAGGGAGGAGAGGAAAAGGGAAAAGGAGAGGGAAAGGGAGAAGAAAAGGGAGAAGGAGGAGAGGAAGAGAGGGGGGAGAGGAGAGGAAAGGGAAAAAGAGAGGGAGAGGGAGAGGGAGAGGAGTAAGAGAGGGAGAGGGACACAGAGAGAGGGACAGAGACACACACACATACACAGAGAGACAGAAAGACAGAGACAGAGACTAAGAGACACAGAGACACACACAAAAAGGGAGACAGGGAGAAGGAGAGGGAAAGGGAGAAGAAGAGGGAGAGAAAGAGGGAGAGGGAGGGAGAGACAGAAGGAGAGGAGAGGGGAAGGGAGAGGAGAGGGAAAGAGAGAGAGACAGAGACAGAGAGAAAGAGAGAGACTGAGAGATATGAGACACACAGAGAAAGGGAGAGAGGGAGAAGGAGAGGAAGAGGGAGAGAGAGAGAGGGAGAGAAGAGGAAAAGGGAGAGGAGAGGGAAAGAGAGAGGGGGAGAGAGAGAGAAAGAAGGAGAGGGACAGAGAGAGGGAGAGGGAAAGGGAGAGGAAGAGAAGGAGGGAGAAATGTAAGGAGGCAAGGAAGAGAGGAAGAGGGAGTGGGGAAGGGAAGGAGGGAAGGAGGAAGGGAAGAAGGAAAGGAAAGGAGGGAGGAAGGAAGAGAGAGAAATCATTCTGGCATTTTAGTGAAACCACGGACCTATTAGAAAAATATTTTAAAAACAGAAGATATACACATAGGATTATAAAACAAACCAATTATATTGAAATACAGTTCTCAAAATATTTTTAAAATAAGTTCTAAGGTTCCATGGTTAGGAGCCCTGTTTGAGAGCATCTAGTTGTTTCCATTTATTGGAGACACTGTGCCTTTGATTGATTCAATCTAGGTGTCAAACCTACTCTACACCCCAGTTTGACTGACTGATTGTGTAACTCCATCAAAGAGGTATTCACATCTTATAAAAGTGTCAGAGCCCAGAGAATTTTGTTAGTTATCATAATTGGAGTTGACAATTGGGGGATCTATTACCCCAATCTTCTTTTTTCATGCTAAAAATACCCAGCTTCTATCAAAGTGATATAATCTCTAGTTTTCTCCCCAACATGGCTGCCCTCTTCTACAAACTTGTCTATGCATTTCCCAAAATGTGATTCCCAGGATGAAATGTAATATTTCAAGTGTAGTCCAAATAAAATAATCAACCTCATTACTGTGATTATGGTATGTTTGAATTCTACCTTTGATTGTCCTTCTGTGATTTTAGACTGATCACTTAACCTCAATGAGATTTTGTTTTCTCTTCTGGAAAATGGGGATAATAATAGCACTCACTTGTAAGGTTCAGCTGATATAATGCATTTGACTTTATAAACCTTAAAGCACTTTATAAATGTGAGTCACCAACAACAATCACAACAATAACAATAATAAGTTATTTTTATGTATACCACAGTGTCCAGTGTTTAACACTTAGTAGATACTTGAAAAATACTAATCAATATCCAAAGAACACGAAATCATTTTATCTCAGTCAGGTTCTGAAGTTAAGCAGTTCACCCACATATGTCTTTGTTGATGGAAGATTCAGGAAATTCCCATGATGCCTATTCATCATCCTATAGAAGTAAACCATCTATTTAACCTTTACAGTTGACAGTTGCTTTTTAAACAAGGACCATCTACAAAGGCCAGCCTACATAGAGGCCATCCATTACCAGCCAGATATGTCCCTTGTTCCTAGTTCTGATCCATAAGCCAATTCCTCTATAGACAACACAGTATTCATCAGAAGCCATATAGTAATGTGACAACCTGACTGGCCTGACAGCTCTCAATCAGAGCCAGAGAGAAAACAATCCTTCCCCTCCTGTCTATGAAATAGTACCCTGTATATTTCTAAAAAGAAAACTTAATTTGCTTAGAACCATGATCCAATTCAGGAATATTCTATATAGTAAGAGGAGACTATTCATGACCTGGCTAACTTTTCTTTGCAGGAAAGGCACACATAGATATATAGATGATGAATATAATGCAATGCAGTGGGGAGAGAGAGAGAGACAGACAGACAGACACACACAGAGAGAGAGAGAGAAGATGAAGATGAAGAAGAGGAGAAGGAGGAGAAGGAAGAGGAGGGGGAGGAGGGGAAGGAAGAGAAAGGGAAGGAAGAAGAGGGGGATAAGGGAAGGGGGAGGAGGGGGAGAGAAGAGGACAGGAGAGAGAGAGAGAGAGAGAGAGAGAGAGAGAGAGAGAGAGAGAGAAAGAGAGAGAGAGAGACCATTTTCAACAGAATTAATTACTGAAATGCTGTCTTTAGTCCCTTGCTGGGTTATGTAACTTTATAGATAATGGCGAAGGCTTAGAGCCAGTCACCTTGGTGACAGCCGGGAGCCTTCCAATCAAGTCACTGCATTCATGCAAAAAGCTTACATGGGATGTAAAATATGATAATCCTCTGTGTGAAGTCTCAGGAGCAGGGGCTAAACAGAGCAGGCCTTCATTATGATGGTCTTCCTCTCCCCACCACACCATTTTTTGTCCAGATCTGTGATTTCATTGAGGTGAGAATTACCTCCACCAATGCAGATTGAGAATTGATTTGTAAGATAGAGATCTGCCTGAGATAATGTAGCTAGTCTTCTTCACTCCAAGGTCACCCAGTCCTCTTCCCACTACCCTGAAATGCCTCTTATACCAGACTAAACCTCTAAATACTTCAACAGATGATCATTGCTGGAAGTACTCAAGCACTTGCTGGACATTCTCTTTTCAGAGATAGATAGATAGATCAAGAGATGAAAGGGACACTTGGGATGAATAGTAATTGATCTCATACTTTTGTCTATACAAAACCCATGGGATTCAGAATCACTTTCACAGAACAATGCAGGAAACATGAGTCTACCACCCAACATTTAAGCATTTTGAAATTTCTGAGCATGTATCTCAGCCATACGATGCATTGTGCATATTTCCTAGATTTGTGTCTTCAGTTAATTTAATGTGACTTCTCTGATTTTATCCAAGTTATTGATAAAATCTGACTTTAATCACAATGAAGTCTCATGGGATCTTGGCTTTGGAGATCATGTGTCTACCTTCCCTACTTTTACAGATGAGTAAGCTGATGCAGATAGAGTTAAGTTATTTGCTCAAGGTTATATTAATAATAAGGATGTAAAGCAGAATATTATCTCACTTCTTCCTGACTCCAGGTCAAACTCTCCTCTAATTAATAGTACTTCATTAATCCAACAGGAAAATATTTTCTAAGAGAAACTGCTGTACATTCTTGTTCCAGATGAAAGAAGCTAATATTTTAATTGTATGGACTTTTATACTAAGGATACTGCCCCAGGGATGTTTAATTGATTAGTTGGATGAATTTGACTTTTAAAATGATTTTTTTATTTTTAAAATAAAAACTTAGAAAAATATCTGAACCCTATATTCATTATTCTTTAATTGAATTTTACTTTTCCAATGGAAAAAAAAAAGAGAAGGGACCTAAGGAGCTCTCTAGTCCAACTTCTTTATTTTATAGATGAGAAAATTATGGACCAACAAAGTTAAATCACTTATCCAAAGTCACACATCTGCTAAGAATCAGGTAGGAATCAAACTGTCAAACTCTATCTGCTAAAGTCAAGGTTGAACCATATACCCCTTTCTAGTTATACCATTTCCAAGACCTTATGAGTCTGTTCAGAACATATAGCACCATAAAATATATGGCTACAGGGATTCAAAAGGAATAAACCCCACCTCCATTCTTAGCTGGCATAATTATTTAATCTACAAGGGTATACTGTTTTGTTAAGGTGGTCTCTATGCTGTGAGAGTGGGTGTAGAAATGCACTATGGGAATACAGATGGATAATTAATTGGGACCAGAATTGAAGAGGAGGAGAAGAGTGGGCTGGATTGCATTTGGGAAACTGTTCAGAGCCTTTAGGAATCCTAAGGTGCTTCTTGTGAACAAAAACTACCCTTCTCAACACAATCTCCCAGTGGTATTACAAGCCTCAAATCATACAACTCTACTCCTAAAAGAATTCAAGGCTCAAATGACTCTACAGATAATTATGTTGAAAATTATCAAAACACTAAATCTTGGACTACCCATCCATCATTGGCAATATGGAATCTGTATCATATTACCAATGAGGAATTCTAGGGAAAGAGTGGCATAAAAGTAATCATCCAGCACGAGAGGCATAGTAGAGAGTACTGAACTTGAGCCAGGTAGACTTGGGTTTAGATTCTGCCTTAAACATTTGTTAGCTTTTTGACTTTGGGCAGGTACTTTAGCTCCATGAGTTCCATTTTTTTTAAACTGTAGAATGAAAAGGGTTGACCTAGCAGACCTCTCGTTTTCTTCCTAGTCACATGACAGTCCACTTGATAATCCTTTAAGAAGAAGTCAAAAAACAGGCTTAATCTAGTTTCAACAAACCCAGATTTGAATCCTAACCCTCTTTGAGTCTCAGTTTCTTCACATGAAAAATTGGAATAATAATAATACCCAGAAAATTTACTTCACAGAAATTCAAATGGGAACATATATCTAAAGTACTCTGTATGAAGCATATGTACAAAGTGTCATAGAGCATACTAGATAGAGAGCTGGCCTTAGAAACAGAAAGACTTGGTTCAGACCCTCCCCTGACACATGTTGGTTATAAAATCTGGCCAAGTTACTTAACCTTTCAATGTTCTAGGACACTGGGTGTAAAACACAAATAGAAATAGGTATCATTAATCTGCATGTAAGAGTCTCACAAATTTACTTAGTTTTAAAATATTGGGTAACTAGGTGGTACAGTGGATGCCGTATTGATCCCAGAGTCAGGCAGACTATCTTGAGTTCAAATCCAGCCTTAGACATTTACTGTGTTGATTCCATTTGTCTCAATTTCCTCATCTGTAAAATGATCTGGAGAAGAAAATGGAAAACCACTCCCATTTATTTGCCAAGAAAATTTTCAGATAAGAACATGAGGAATTGGACAATACTGAACAAGAACAAATTACCTATATTTAATCATATTTTTATTTATTTTGTTAAATATTCCCAATTAGGTTTTAATCTCATTCAGGCTGCACTCAGGAATGTTGCAGGACAAATTCTTCCTAAGTCCATGTTTGACATTTTTCTATAGGTAGCTTTAAGACCAAGTTTCAAAGAAGGTAACATCTAAAGGGAGGCCTCTAGCTTATTAGACAGATCTTTTCGGTAGAATTTTTGGAATAAATAACATTTACATAGACAAAAATTTTCCAAAAAAGGAAATTGTATGGATTTTTTCCATCTATGCCATTTGGAGAGCATATTGATGACATCATCAGTACTTTGATAGATGCAAATAAATAGAAATGCTAGATGATTGCATCCTAGAAGTTGCAGAGATCATAGAATAATAATTAGCTGTGTTGGATTATGGCTATGTACAATGTTGTCTTGGCTCTACTCACTTCACTTAGCATCAATTCATGCAAGTTTCTCCAGGTCGTTCTGAAATCATCCTGCTGATCTTTTCTTATAGAACAATAATATTCATAACATTCATATACCATAACTGATTCAGCCATCTTCCAACTGATGGACATCTGCTCAGTTTCCATTTCTTTACCACTACAAAAGAGGTTGCTATAAACATTTTTGCACATGTGGGTCCTTTTGCCCTTTTTATTATCTCTTTGTGATACAGACCCAGTAGAGACATTGCTGGATCAAAGGACATGTACAGTTTGATAGGCTTTTGAACATAGTTCCACACTGCTCTCCAGAATGGCTGGATCAATTCACAACTCCATCAACAATGTATGTGTCCCAGTTTTCCTACTTCCTAACATTTATCATTATCCATTCTGTCACCTTAGCCTGTCTTAACCTTTACATCATCTTAGCCAATCTGAGAAGTGTGTAGTGGTGCCTCAGATTTGCCTAAACTTTCATTTTTCTGATCAATAGTGAGTTAGAGCATTTTTTCATATAAATAGAAATGGTTTTAATTTCTTCAACTGAAAATTGTCTGCTCATATTCTTTGACCATTTATCAATTGGAGAATAACTTATAAGAATAATATTTTTAAAAACAAAAATATTATAAGGACAATGATTATATTAAAAGTTATCAAAACATCAAATAAAATAAACTTGTGTTATAGCTATGTCTAGTAGTAGTCTAATAATTATAGAAATTTTGAAATAGCAAGAAGAATAAAGAATATTTAAAGATACCTGCAAAATCTATAATATATTATGAAAATCTCTATTGTTTCTAATGGTGATAAAGTCACAGGTCCTGCTAATACTAATGTGGTTTGCTGCCTTTTTCATAATTGAAGGAAACGCTAAATTTCAGTTAGAGATTAGTGAAAATAAAAATGTATTTCCCAAAAAATTCACAGGCCCCTAAATATCTATCCAGTTCAAGTCAACAGCTTAAGAAACTTTGCCTTAGAAGAAATATTCTCCAAGCTGATCAACATAACAATGCTACCCAGACTGTTTTATACTCTGAGATTCATAGTATCACAGAATTTCATCATTAGAAGCGGCATCTGAAACCATCTAATTCATTGGGAAAAGCATCTATTTGACAATACCCTCAAGGAGTTATTGCTTAGAGGCATCTGGTGGCACAGCAGATAGAACACTAGAAGATCTGATTTCAAATTCAGCCTTGGATACATGTCACTTAATCAAAGTCTCCCTCAGTTCCCTCAATGGTAAAATGGGTATAAAAGATGGCACTTATCTTCCCATGATAGTTGTAAAGATAAAATGAGATGATGTTTGCAAAGCATTTCACAAATGTCAAAGTACTATCTATGATTATAATGATAATGATGCCCATAGATTTAGGGCTCATTTAGACCTTAAATGTGACCTAGTCCAACCTCATCATTTTGCAGATTATGAAGTTGAGACCCAAGCAAGTTAAGTGTTTTGCTCAAGGTCACATAGGTAGTAAATGTCATAGGTGAGATTTCAAAGCCAAAGCTTGTTCTACCATACCAGGCTAAACCTTCGGTTTTGCTTCAAGACCTCCAGTAATGGGAACTCCAAAGTAACCCATTCCAGCCTTGGACTCCATTTATTAGGAAGTATTTTTTCTGTCTATATTGAGACTGTGTCTGTATCTTTGCAACTTCTCTTTATCACATCTATTTCTTTTCTCTGGAGTCCAATAAAACAAATGTAATCTTCTATCCTCCCCATAAAAGCATTTCAAATATTTGAAGACAATTCATTCTACACATTTTTATTAAAAGCTTCCTATGTGTTTGGCAATATGTGGGTACAAAGACAAAAAGAGAATATGGCATTTGTGCTATGACTTCAATTGTAGGATTAGGAACCTAAGTTCAGTTTCTAGGAAAGGAACTTTGATGGAAATGAGCAAAGAACTGGCACAGTCAAAACAACATATAAAAAGCATTCTTGTTAATCTTGTAAAGCTTTAGGTAAGCTGAAACACAATAAAGACAAGTCTTGAAATATGTCTGCACTACAGTTTTAAAAAACCTAACTTCTGCTTTTGGAAATGGAGTAGTATGGGCAATGATAAGAAATCAGGCAAGTAACATTAGGTGGTGTTCTTCCACAGTCTACTTTGGAACATCGTTACTTGTCTGTAACATTCTTTGAGCTTCACCCCTTGTTTGAAGCTGATAAATCATAATTGTAAATAGGTATGATTGTGATTCTTTTGATAAGATTCTCATCTAAATTAAATTAAATTCAGATAGGTGAATTTGAATTGTCAGAAAGGAATGTCTAGCAATACAAAAATGGACACAAACATGAATGTTATAATGAAGGCTTCCTTCCCATTGGATTTCTTTCTGATAGAGTTTTCAATATAGATATGTTTCTTGTGAAAGACATAAATTGCTAGTGGAACTACTCTCTTTTGACAAAAACTACTGGAAAAATTAGAAAGCAGTTCAAAAGAAATTAATTTTAGACCAATATCTTATACCATATGTATACCGAATGTATTTACGACTTTAATATAAAAGATTGTATCATTAAAAAGAATTGGAAGAGAATAACTTCACCATTTAGGGTTAAAGGGAAAATCATTAACTCAACAAATGATAGCAATGATGAAATAATTATTTTTAAGAAATTAGCTGCTTTTAAAAAACTCATGAATAAAATTAATGAAGGCAATTAAGGAAAGATACAATGTAAAAGAGGAAATATTTGCATCAATTATCATTGATAAACAAAATATATAAAGAATTGACACATAATCATTGCCCTGATAAATGATTAAAGGGTGTAATTAAAAATTGTCCAAAATGAGTTTCAGACTGCAAATGATCACATGAAAACATGCTCCAAATCACTAATAATAAGAGAAATAAAAACTAAAATAATTTTGAATTTTTTGACTCATACCATAAAAATTGGAACAGATGACAAAATATGTAAACTGTCATTATTGGAAGAGTTCTGGAAGGATAAAATACACTTTGTGAATATAAATTGGTCCAACTATTCTGGATGTGTCAGTAATTATACAAGAAAAGTGGTTGAATTATCCATATTCCTTGAGCTCCTAAGCATATAAACTAAGAAAGTAAAAGACAAAAGCAAAAAATTTCATATTAAATATGAAAAAAAATTAACAGTATTCTTAGTGGTATAAAAGAATTTGAAACAAATTGGTGCCCATTGATTGGGTAATAGTTTTTTTTAAATCTTCATGGTATTTTCATGAAATGAAACATTATTTATACAGTAAACTGAGGAATATGAAAAACCCAGAGAAATATGGGAAGATTTATATGAAATGATACCAAGTGTGTATACATATATATCTATCACATATACATATATACACATATACATACATATGTTATATATAATGACTAAAGTAAAGGAAATTAAATCATCACTAAAAAGATCTCTGAGTAATTGAAAAAATAGGTATCTTTTAAAAAATTAAAAAAATGAAACATTTCCATCTTGGCAGTGAGGTGGGGGAAGAAGAGTTCTTAAGACAGACATATACACACAGAACATATGGATATATTTATATTTGGATGTTTTTGCTTGTTTTTCTTTGTAACAAGGTAGAGTTTGATTGGGTGGGAGGGGGGCAAGGGGTGTTGAAATGGTTATGATACAGGGAAAATTCTTTAAAATATGACTATATGTTGTGTCATCTCCAAAGAGCTAGAGCTAAGACGAAACATATGATGGAGTTGTAGATCTTTTTTTCTTTTTTCTTCTCTCTGTGTGTCTCCATTTTCATATGTCTATCAGTGTTTCTGTCTGTCTTCATCTCTGTTCTATCTCTGACTCTCTTTGTCTGTCTCCCTCTTTCTGTGTTTTTGTCTTTTTTTCTTGTTTCTTCAGATATCAATGATAACCCATTAAATTTTTTTCTATAAAAATAATTATTTGTTTTATATTTGTAAGATAATTTTTAATTTTTTTCACACAAAAATCAAAATTAATTGGTTTGTATGTAATTGAGCTAATGTTTTCCCTGATAGCCCAATTTCATAGCTGGTTGTCAAGAAGACTTGAATTCAAAACCACCCTCAGTTACTGTGTGACCCAAGTAAGTAATTTAATCTCTGTTTAAATTTTCCCAACTGTAAAATGAGAATCCTAATATTGCCTACTTCACAGGTTTGTGGTGAGGATCAAAGGCGATAATACTTGGAAAGTGCTTAGCATAAGGATTGGCACATGGTAGATTTTTAAAAAGTACTTATTCCCTCCCTTCACTTTCCAGGTGCTCAATAATTTAATGTATCTTAAATCTTGGTGTTCCTTACTAAACTGAGCATTCATCTCCATAGATATATTTGATAGATAGATAGATAGATAGATAGATAGATAGATAGATAGATAGATACATAGATAGATAGATACATAGATAGATGGATAGGTGGATGGATGGATGGATGGATAAGAAAAATAGATAATGATAATTTCTCTCTCTCTCTTTCTCTCTTGGATAGTTAAATATTGTTTTTAGCAAGGCAAGACCAATACTAAAAGATTCCATGAGTCCCCAATAAATTTAGGGGTGAAGAAGAATCAGCAGCTTTTTGAAGTCATGGAATTTTCCAGAGCTTTTCCAGTCTAGTTAACACCTCACAACATAGGCAATTAAGGTATTATCACCCTTTATAAGCAAGTAAATAGAAGAAATAAGATAATTTGCCCACATTCAAATCACTGAATACCAAACAGATCAGGCACTCTTCAAAAGCACTGGCCTGATAGAGCTTTTCGACTTTTGGAAAATCAAAAATAGTTTTGGAAGGCTCAAACCCAAGAAACAGAAAGAATTAGAGAAGGGAATGTCAACATTTTCCCAAAGTTTAAGACAAAAGAATTCAGAAAGGCAACGTGAAAGAGAGGAGGAAAGGGAAAGGGAAGATGGGAGGACAGATTTTGAGAGTCTTTTTGCTAAATCTAAAAATTACCAACCTTCTACATGTCAGAAAAAAATATTTTTGTCAACACATGTGAGAACACCCTGCCAAGAAAAGTCCCAAATCAGCAGATGGACAAGTTCACAGGCACATAGAAATTAGAAATAGAAAAATCCCTGGCTGACAGTCTTGGAAGTCTAGGTCTCCATAAGGGCTTTCTTGGAAGTTGATTCAGGTTAGTTAAATCATCCTTTCCTATCTCATAAGGCCATTAAGTGCAGCACAGATATATGTATAGCTTTTTTGAATATGTTTCTATCTTTTTTAAAATTTCAAGGATTTTGTGATTTCATCTATTCCCTTTAGATAGAGAATAGAACCTCTCTATATACTTGGGAGAGGTTTTCAAGAACTGCACTAGGCAAATATATATATATATATATATATGTATATGTATATATATAATCACCTTATGGTAACTACCTTATGAAGATGAGAAATCTCTGTTTTGTGAGTTATTAAAAAAGCTTGTTATCATCAATATGGAGGACTCCCAGGGTGGAAATTCTCCCCACCAATACAGGTTGGCAACTCCTTTGGATTTTATCTGTAATTTCCAGAGTTTTCTAGGGTTTGGAGAACTTAAGTGAATATTGAATGGTCACATGGTTGGTACATATTAGAAGCAGGATTTTAATCTAATTATTATTGACTTTGAGACAACTATTTGATATGCTTCTAAGTTCTGGACCAAAATGTTGTTATGAGACAATTAAGACATATAGAATTCTAATAATTTGGGATCTATGAGATACTAAAAGAAAAAATGGAGGGATTTTACTGGATGAATTATCCAAGGATGATTTCTGGATAAACATAATAATAATAAAAGAAAAGAAAGTAAAGGCCTGGAGAATTTTTAATCTGAGTCACTGGAGTATGAAGTCATGTGATAATAGAGTCATGGGTAGAGGGTGAAGAGCTATTGAGATTCTATATGTATTATATGATCCTAATTAAGTCTCCTATTTCTTTAAATCACAGCACTTTTTTTCTGTACAATGCATAGAATTATTTTGTTGTGTGATGGATTTAAGTCATAGAATTATTGGAGGGCAAAAATTTAGTAAAACTTAAAAATGCTACAGAAATGAGCTGCCTAATTTTTATTTGATCTTGTATGAAAGGGTTCAAATTGAAGCAGTTCTACAAAAAGTTATGTCTGGTTTGATTCTTTTAGATCTTAGGTTCTTTGGACTATTGTCAAAGTAGATAAAATAAGAGCTTTGTATAATTAAACAAAAGTACTGGGATGTAAGTACATCTTCTTTTGCATCACAGAATGCATCTCTGGAGCCATGCCAGTAGCAGACAGGATTACATGAATCTTGCTCTATTCCCACATGATTTTAATTTCTCCTGATAGGTTTTTATGTTACAAAATAATTTCATTCCACATAGCTTGAGCACGATGAATACTTTTGGTATAGCAATATCTATTAAAATATTATTAAATTTTTTGGTTATGTTTATATGATTCTGAAAGCTTTTTTCCCCTGTTATGATTATGTTCTAGCTCTAATCCAATTAATTCTTGAATTTTCATGAATATTTTGGGGACTATATTTGTAGAATAGGAATTTATCATCTGTTAGTTTATGAATGATAGTGAGCTTCTGTTGTCTAATTCTTGTCATCAGACTGACTTTCTAGGTATTCCGTTAGGTACTAAAATTTTGCAACCTGCAATGTTATGTTAGTCTCCATGATTATTTCTAGCTTCATCAGTATTATTAAAGGCAAAAGCTCTTTAGTCCTATTTTCCCCTCTATTCTTATACTTTACTCCCTTCCATGAACTGTATGGTCTAGTCACAGAGGTCTACTTGCTCACTTGTGATTTTGCTCACACACAAATATCCATCTTTCATCTCTATGTCTTTGTACTGGCAAATCCTGTGTCTAGAATGCTGTATGTCATCAGCTCTAGAGCCCGTAATTCCTCTGGGATTCAGCTTAAATCTCACCTTCTGCCACAGTGCTTTCTTAGTCCCTCCCACTGCTGATGCCTTCCTTCTGAGATTTCTTCCCACTTACACTGTATTTATGTATCTGTATATATCTTATTTATATATTGTTCATTGCATATTGTCTCCTGCTTAGAATGTGGGTTCTTTGGGGACAAGGGACTGTGTTTTTGCTTTTTTATATGTGTGTCTCTAGCAATTAACACTTCCCTCACTTATGGTGTTCACTTAATAGATGCTTATTGATTAAATGATTGACTATCCCTGTTCTTTGTTTGGAGAGGAAACCCTGCATCCATACAACACTTCATCATCATAGGTAAAGGGTTAAGTCAACTGGTGCATCTGGTTAGTAAATTTGGACCTCCTTTCCTTCTAATCACAATGATTTATATAGTTGTTTCCTCTCATAGTGGTAATCTCTTCCCCTGATATATCTCTTTATATTTTCATTTTCATCTAGTTTATTCCTATCCTTCCCTATTTGCTTTCCTCTTCTGTGCCACCATTGTATTGTGCCTTTTCATTGTTTTTCCCTCCCTCCCTTTCTCCTTCCTTCCTTCCCTCTCTCTGTCTCTATTTCTCTCTCTGTCTTTGTCTCTCTCTCTCTCTGTCTCTGTCTCTCGGTCTCTGTCTGTCTGTCTCTGAAAAAAATACTTCCCCATCCAATAATTTTACAATTCCCTAAAATTTGCTTTTTGACTATACTGCTCAACAAAACTTCTCTAGCCTATGTTATTAGTGGCATACTGTCAAGGTTACTAACTGCTGCTTATAATCACCTTTTCTTAGTACTATTCCTCCTTGAAATAGCTGAAACTGTTGTTATTATTAAGCACTTGCTCCTCATGGACAGTCTCTTCTCTTATGGCTTCCACAGCACAGATCTTTCCTCTCTCTATATACCTCCCTTTTAGCTCCAGCATATCTGACTGCTTTCCTCTCTTCTTTCTAGAGCATTGTCCATTTGCTGCTTCTTTAACAAGAGTACACCCAAGTCTTTGTCCTTGGCTCTCTTTTCTTTCTACACTAAGACTATCTCATCAATTGTTTGTGGTTCAGATATTATCTATCAGCTGATGATTATCAAATCTTTATCTGCAACATTAACCCTTCTCCTGACAGCTTCTCCTGAATAAGAATCTCAAAATCAGCAATGTTCCAAACAGAATTCATATCATTCACTGATAAACCTCCTTCAAATTTCCCAATTTGAGGATGTCAATATCTTTCAAGACACTGAGGTTTGTAATTTTGTGGCTGTCTTTGCTTCTCCCTTTCCCTTAACACTCAAAGTTAATTAGTGTTCATCTTGTTTATTTCATATTATTTTATGTTGTTTATATATATATATATGTTCATATATATATATTATATATAAATATATTTGTATTTATATTATATCACATTCATCTACTCACAGATATCACCTTAGTCTCATGACTTCTTAGTCATAATAGTTTCCAAATTCATATCTCTGCTTCCAATCTTTCCCATCTATAATCTTCCATATAGATACTACAATAATTTTCCTAAGGTATAAGTCTGATCATGACATTCTCCTCTTCAAATTGCTCAGTGATCCCCATTGCCTCTAATATAAAGTAAAAATACCTTAGTTTGATATTCAAGGTAATCTACATTTTAATTCTTGGTTGCTTTGCTACTATTTTCTTCATGAACTCAGTGTTCTAGCCAAACAGGCTCATTAGCCTTTCCCCAAATTTGACACTCAGAATGCCACCTCCATATATATACACAAGCCATTTTCCCTGCCAGGAATATACTCCTGCATTTAGTTTCTGAGAATCTTTATCTTTATCCAAAGCCCAGCTCAGACATCCCTTTCTTTGAAGTATTCACCAACCCTCATCCCATTCAAACCTCAAACTATAAGATTCCTCATGACAGAAATTATATCTCTTAAATCTTTATTTCATACATAGTACCTACTATACAACTTGGCACAGAGTAGATATTAAATGAATACTTATTGAGTTGAATTAACAAATGAAATTATGGTGGTGTGTCAATGGCTAAGCCTTTATTAATTCAAGCATCAGCTGATAAGAATTTTCAGGGATCCATGGATAGATATTTGTGGAACCAGAGGCTTTTCTCCTCTCTTCAGATTAGATCATATAAACAAATGCCTTCTCCATTTATACAACCTAGGAGATAATCAGGTATGAATGGAAGGCACACTGGTTTTATAATGAGAAGACTCAAGTTCAAATTCTGGGTTCAACATAACCAAATGACCTTTAATAAGGGTCTTTTTTTCTGAAATTTAATTTCTTCTTTAAAGGGAATTAATTTCTTCATTTTAATTATTTCTCGGGGCTGTTAAAAGGAGTAAATCATATACTTTCTGTAAAGTGCTTTGTAACTTTTCAAACACCACATAGATATCAGCCCTGATTTTAATTATTATTATAAAACTATTCTCCGAAATATGATCATGATCATGTGTAAGATTTTTGACATTGAAACCAATTAGATTCACTTGATTGTCAAGCCTAAAGATCCTAGAAATGACTTAAGAATCGTTATCTAGGAATATATAATATAGAGTAAAATATTTGCCAAACATTGCTTACCAGGATCACTGTTGCAAAAGTGAGGACACTTGGGTTCTAGTCTTTCTTCTGGGTTGAGCTTAGAATCATAGAATTTCAGAGTTGAAAGGAAAATCAGCAGTCTCCGATTCTTACCTTTGCAAAGAAGAAATTCCTTCTACAAAATTCTCCAATAAGCAGTCATCCAATTTATTTGGATTCAGTTCAATAAATGTGTCTACATTTTACTTGAAAATCTCTATTGCTGCGGGCTCCATTTCATTCAATGGTAGTCTATTTTGCCTTTGGAAAACTCTAAATTTTAGGAAGTTTCTCTTTGTCTCTTCCTGCCTGACTAGTTTTTTTCTTGTCTCATCTAATGGTAAAGTTATTTCCAATTAAGAAACTCACTTATTGTAGTTTGAATATTTTTTTTTGAACTTATATTCATTGTTCCTGGTTCTTTCTTCTGGGATCAAGAAGAAGGATCTTAATGCAGATCCCATATGATAACTCTAAACCTTGAAGACAATTTTAATGTTGCCTCTGAGGTCTTCCCTTCTTCATTCTAACTGTGTTGAGTTCACTCAGCTGGTTCTCTTACAAATATGTCTGTCCCTTGCAGGTCTATCCCATCTTCCTGCAAGTTCAGTGGATGGTTACCTGCCAGTCCTCTCCATATAAGGACACCATTATTCTCACTCATCTTCATGTCTCTTCTAGATATGCTCCAGTTTTTCAAAGCTGTTACTAAAATGTGGCACTAAAAATTGAAAACAATTTTTTCCAAATGCGCCCTGATTAAATAAAATAAATAGAAAATTAAAAGTTTATATATATGTACATATATATATACACACATATATACACACTGATGCTTCACATCTTTAAAAACTTTCCTCTCTTTACATTTTCACTTTCCTCAGTAAAAAAAAAAAACAAGGACTTAAGGAGGAAGATGATATCTGTGCTTAGACTAAACAATCAGAAAATGAATAGATTATGCCTCTCTTGTAGCCCTTGCTCTCCAAGTTATGGTGTTTATTTACTCCTCCCATTAAGGATGACTATTTGTTGAATCTGGCAAATTATTACTTCTGTTCACTCTATATTTGCTCACAGTAAGAACCATTTCCAGTGCTACCTTTTCCCAGAGGCCTTTCTTTCTGCCTTAGAAAGATCCCCTCTGACAAAAGCACAGTCAAAAATAGGAAAAGGTTCAGTGTTGTCAAGAACATAGTTGCCATAGATGTTGTAACATAAGGCCACTATTTACCAGATATCATTGTATTCTCTTTGTCTCAGACTTCAGGAAGATGTACAATACCTGAGATTTTCCCAAGGACATACTTAACAGAATAGAACTAGAGTCATAAACACAGAGAAAGTTGTCCAGATAAAGCAAGTTATGCTGTTCTACCATGAAAAGGCCTCCCTATCCCTCTTATTTCTCCTCCTTCCAACATATTTAATTCCATTATCACAGCACAAAGGCTAGTTTGGGAAACACAAGCCTATAAACTTGGGTCTCCCCTGCCATTATCTACTGCCTCTATCAGCCTCAGAGTAGTAGATGATGTTGATGATTTCCTTAATTATTGGCAGTGGGGTAGCCTTCCTTCTCCCCCAGCTTCCCTAAAAGGGCCAACATTTCCAGATATTCAAGTTACCCTTCTCTTTTCTTAATTACACAAGTGTTTAATCTATGCTTTAAATTATATGCTTTAAATTATGGTTATTTGTTTATACAACTTCTGCCTTGCTCTTGGCCAAAAGTTCAGGTCTTTGAGACAAAAAGATCTACCTTTCTTATACTAGGCCTCTATGGCATTTCTGGAACATTTCCAAAACATGCACCTGTACTCTAGCCATCATCCTCTTCCTCATCCTCTTCTTACCAGAACCTAAGACTCTGTCTTAGAAAGTACCCTGTATTTCATTTCCTGACCATACCTCCCCCTGCTCTGATTTCTAGTTTCCCTATTCTAGTTTCAAACTCTTCCATCTTTAAAATGTATGATCTTTGAAGTCAAGAAGTATTGCTTGTTTATCTTTGTGCTCAGTATAATGTCTGGCATGAAGGGATCATGTAATAAAGCTTTGTCATTCTTTTTTTCATTCATTCAGTGTCTCAGACAGAGTATACTTTTATATATGCTTGCTGAATTGAATGTTTGAATAGCCTTGGTGTTTATGGTTAGTTTTATTAATGCTTTTAATGTCAGCCAAAAACAGCAAAATTTTCTCTACCTCTGGTCTTCTTTTCCCCACAGTGTGCAGATGAACCACTTTGGTTTGATTCTCAATCTGTCACTCTCAGGTTTAGGACAGACCAAATGAAATTTCTGTTCTTCGTTTGATCACTGGCATCAGATATTCTGCAACACCACATCCCACTCCCAAGCACAGTTTTTGGATATTTTATTTGTTTCCATCTCTTCCCCTGTGTAACGGGTCCTGCCCCACTGCTGCCTCCTCTGCCTCCTCGCCTCCTGTTGTCCTCTGTCCCTAGCCCAAGGAGTGATCACAATTCCCAGACAAGTCCCTTGCCAGGACTGCTTGGCTTTTGTCTCTCTTCCTTTACAGCCTGCCAGTGCCCAGGCCCCTCATTTTTACCCATTCCCTCTTACCTCCTTGTCTACTTGGTGCCAAGATCAGTGCTGCCAAAAAAAAACTTCCAAAACAGAATTGTTCTGTGACCCCCTTTCTATTTAGGAGACTGCCCTGCCCATGGGTGAGTCTGGCTATTCCATCCTTGCAGCCTGGCCCTGGTGAGCAAGCTGCAGCTCAGAGCACCAAGGGGAGCCCTGCAAAGGAGACAAGAGGAGGAAGAGAGATGGGAGCAAAGAGTGGCAAGGAGGGGAGGGAGTCAGAGAGAAAGATCATGAAAGATTCTGGGCAGACCAGCAATAGGAAGGACAATTAAAGGGAATGAAGGGGAATAAATTGTTACCCACTGGCTCTTCTCCTTGTGTTTCACTGCATTTCCCTGGAAATGATTGGAAAGAAGGACAGCTTAAAAGAATCATAGAATTTAGAGCTAAGTCAAAAGAAACAGTTCACAGGATCCTAGATGTGGAGCTGAAATGAGAAATCATGATATCAAAAGACTGATGACAATACATTTTTCACACCTTGGAAGAGAGGTGCTGGATAAAATGTGCACCATGAGATACATTTCCAGATATAGTTAATAGGTTGACTATTTTTGTTTGACTATATTTGTTACAAGGGAGAGATTTATGAGCAGGGTGAGTAGTTAGTAGCAATAATGTTGCAAAAGAAAAAAGAAAAGAGAAGAAAAAAAATCTTAAGAAAACATTTAAAAAAAATACAGAGCAGAGGAGGGAATACAGAAGAGGGACATGATTAAACCGGGGAGTTTTGTTATTGTGTTAAATTTAAAATATACTTTTAAAAAGATGCATAAAATAGATGCTCCTAATTTCAAATCCAAGCTTTTTTCTGTTCTTTATGTTTGAAATCTTCATTGTTATACTTAAGTTCACTTTTGTGTTTATATATATATATATATACTTATATATGTATATATGTATGCATATACATACATATATAATATATAATACACACATGCATGTATATATAATATATAATACACACACATTATTGGGCTCAAGGCCAGGGGAATTAGGTTAGAATTCTAACTCTTGCCACTTACTATCTTGAGCAAAAACTTTAACCTCTATGAATCTGTGTCTTTATCTTTAAAATAAGGCTGTCAACTCTCAGCCTCATGATTATTCAAACATCTCAAAATTAAGACTTCCTCTCTAGAATAAAACTGATTTTCAGCCTTCTAATGGATTATAGATTTTTATACATAATTTTTTTTCATGAGAAAATGGAGAAACTAACACAAAATAACTTCCTACAAGAAATAGTCAAATCATAGTTACATAGAATCCCAAATTTGAAAAGAAAAGCAGAGGTCATCGTTACATGAACCTCTTTGATGATATGCTCATACAGTATTTGAGCATATCCAGCAACAGAGAATTCATTACCTCTTGAGGCCACCAGCCACCACTGTTAATAAGCTTTTATTATTAAGAAATTCTTCCTTACAAATTTCAGTTATTTATGTTATGCTGTGTCAAAATCTATCTTCTAGTCTTACATTCTTTGGAGAAATACAAAAAATGTCTGATCTCATATTAATGCGCCAGTTTTTCATATATTTGAATATAGATATTATATGATCCCTAAATACTTAAAAAAAGAAATCACACCTCTAAAAAGTGATGCATATTTGTATATGTATATTTGGTGAATGTAAAGAGACATTTGGTTGATGAAATCCCACATGAACAGATATTCAGTAAACAATTCTGTTCCTGTAACCATATAGACAAAGACCTTTTTTGATTGGCTATAGAACCAGAATTGGGGATACATTCAAAGGGCAATAATCAATTCAGGCATCTTTGCTCTTGATCTGATTCTTTCCTGCCTGATTACATTCTAGTGAGTGAAGAAAGATAATTCTATGAGGAAATTGACCTGGATTACCTATTTTATTTTACAAATTGTCCAAGTAATGGTTCCATAGCTAATAAATTACCACTAGATCTGTATGATGGAATTGGTTATAAAAAATCTGCACATGTTCTAAGGTTCATTTGGGGATTTTGTTACTTTAATGGGAGCTGTACTTATTCGCCAGCCTAATCATATAGATGTGTGCATGCACACGTTTTATGTTTGTATCTATATTTTTGTCATGGAGTAAAAAAAAACATTTCCATGTCATAGTATAATAAAAAAGATCTGCACATGACAGATTTGCACTTGAAACTGCAAATCAACTACATATAGCTTACTATTCCTTTTAAACATATAAAACAATTATTAGATAATTTAACATTTTTGCCCTTTTTTGCTTCCCTACCCCAATATTATCTACACAAAATTACAGAATGATTACTATCCTATAAATTATAAAATGTTATAAATGCATGATTTATTTGATTCTTGAAATGACATCATGATGTAGGGAAACATCTTTTTTTAACAGATGAAGTAATGATCCATTGCTCTTAGTTGGTTTGTACAATTGAGTAAAGGGAAGAGTGGGAATTTCAGCTCAGATTTTCTGGCTCTAGGTCCAAATTTTGCTTTGTGTATGTATACATATTGAGGATTTCATTTCTAATTTATGTCTTCAATATCTGTGCATCTTATTTTTCCTGTAACATTTTAAAATACATTTAGGTTACCTAAGTGCCAGACATAATTCTGAATTCTGCCACTTTGATTTTTTATCTTCATGCACATCAGAGTGTGATCCATATGACATCACTGACATGATGCTATGTTTTTCTTATACACTAGAAAAGTACACAAACCCACACAAACACAGTTTTCTGCCTAATTTTGATTAAATTTATCCCTCTGAGAAACTCTCACCAGAAAGATTTGGAATCTTGACAAAGAAATTGTATACTGCTATTGATCACATAAGATGTTTTAGAAGCTCTGATAGTCTCCCAGACAAATCTCTTCCTCATTCACTGCTTTGAGAGAGCTTTATACAATATGTCCTCAACACAGCTGCCTCTGCATAACTCCTTAGAGAATGGGACACAGGTGGTTTTACAAAGGACTAGGGATAATCTACAATCCATGGTACAGTCATCTTGATGGTTGGGGGAGTTGCCGTCAACTACACATTTAGTAGATATCCACAAATGCTTGACAAAGCCAAGAATCTTAGGTCAGACTGGAGCTCTGAGGGAAAAAATAAAACAATATGTCAACCTGTGTTGACTAGTACAATTAAAAAGATAACTTCAAATATCCATTTTGTAGGAAAAATGAATAGAGATGATAAGCAAATTAATATCCTCCAGTAGAGGACCAGTCTGAGCCACAGAGAGAATTGATGACTATTGATATGGTATATTTTGTGAGGACAATAAAAAAGTACTGAATTTAGAATGAGAAACTTTGGGTTCAGATCCTTACTCTGGTAGTAATCACCTGCATGACTTATGCAAGTTCTTACATCTTTATGCACCTCCATTTGTTCATCTGTAAATTGTGGGGTATTAGGATTGAATCAATTGAATAAATATTTATTAAGTACTCACTATATACTAAAATATTAATATTCTAGGTAACCTCCAATATCTCTTCCAATTCAGACTATGATCTTAGGATCTTTTAACCTAATATATTACCCCTGATCCTACCAGCCCTACCTGAAATTCTCACATCAGTTTTTTTTTTCCTTTGGGTAAAATAAATTATAATAGATGGAGACTGATAACATTTTAGGTAGAGGTTAGATCTCTTTTAAGTAAATTTAAGTAAATGTATTTAAGTAAAATGTATTCAAAGATTCTTCCAACTTGAGATTCCATGATGTATCTGGGACTCAGTACATTCAAGAGATACAATTGAAACATTATGGGAAAAGATAAAGGGAGGTAGGAGAGAAGGAGGAGGGGGGAGGGGGGAGGGGGGAGGGCAGCTAGGTAGTACAGTGGATAGAGCACCAGCCCTGAAGTCAGGAACTCCTGAGTTCAAATCTGACCTCAGACACTTAACACATCCTAGCTGTGTGACCTTGGGCAAGTCACTTAACTCCAATTGCCTCAGCAAAAAAAGAGAGAGAGAGAAAGAGAAGGAGGAGGGGAGGGAAGGGGCAGAGAAGGAGGACTCAGGACAGAGTGGTGTCCATGCACAGGGGAATCTACTGGGAGGCTTTTAGTTTGGAAAAGAAAACATAGAAATACTCTGAAGAAAACTCCTTAAAAATAGATTTAATAAAATGGAAAAAGCATATAACTCCTTAAAAATAGATATGATGAAAAAAAAAAACAGTGAAAAACAGAATTTGTGAAATAGAAAAAAATTCAATGACCAAAACAATTCATTTCAAAGTTCAATTGGTCAAATTCAAAAGGAGTAAAAAAGTTAACTGAGGAAAATGATTCACTAAAATTATAATTGAACAAATGGAAGTAAATGACTCAATGAGACATCAAGAATCACTCAATCAAAATTTTAAAAAAATGAAAAAAATAGAAGAAAATGTAAAATGCCTCATTGGAAAAACAATTGACCTGGAAAATAAATCCAGTAGAGACAATCTAAAAATCATTGGACTACCTGAAAGCCATAATGAAAAAAAAATAGCCTATTCATCATCTTTCAGGAAAACAAGGAGAACTTGTCTGATGAACTAAAACTAAAGGGGAAAATAGCCATTGAAAGAATTACCTTGTAAAAGATACCCCAAAATAAAAACATCAAGGAATATCATAGCTAAATTTCATAATTATAAGATCATGAAGAAAATACTGCAAGCAGTCAGAAAGAAACAATTGAAATATAGAGGAGCCACAATCAGGAATACCCAGGACCTAGGAACTTCTACTTTTAAGGACTGAAGAACTTGGAATATGATATTCCAAAGGGCAAAGGAATTTATATTGCAGCCAAGAATCAACTATCCAGAAAAATTAAGCATTATATTTCAGGGGAAAAAATGGACATTCAATGAAACAGGTAAATTTCACTTATTCCTAACAAAAATTTGATCTTCAAATACAGAACTCAAGAGAAGCTTTAAAAGGTAAAAAGGAAAAAAAAAACTGTTTCTTTTAAAAGTTAAAAAGTTTACATCCCTATATGGGAAGATAATATATTTAACTCTTGAGAACTGTATCTCTGTTATGGGTATACATAAATGATACAGGTATAATTTGATTTTGTTTTATGATATAAAAAAGAAACTAGAGGCAGAAAATTGATTGTATTGGAAGAAGAGGAAAATGGAGCTAAAATGAGGTAAATTACATTTCATGAAGAGGTAAAACACACTTATTACAATTACAATTGTAATTGCAATTACAAGAAGGGAAGTAGATGAACAATGTATGAACCTTATTCTCATTGGATTTTGCTGAAAGAGGGAATATCAGACATATTTAGCTTACACTTGTTTCATGCTATAGGGAAGTAGGAGAGGAAAGGGGAAAGAAAAAAAAGGAGGAGGATAATAGAAGGGAGAACAGAAGTAGAAGGGGAAAGGGATAAAAGAGGAAATTTAAACGGGGAGAGCTGCTGAGGGAAGTGGTGGTTAGAAACAAAACACTGGGGAGGAAGGAAAGGGGGAAAGGAAAGAGAAAAGTATAACTGGAGGAAAACAATATGGTGGGAAATACAGAGATGGTAATTTTAACTGTAAATGTGAATGGAATGAATTCTCCCATAAAATGGAAGCAGAAAGTAGACTGGATTAAAAGCCACGATTCCACAAAATGTTGTTTACAAAAAAACAAATCTAAAGCAGAGTGATACATACAGAGTAAAGGTAAAAGGCTGGAGGAGAATCTATTATGCTTCAGCATAAGTAAAAAAAAGCAGGGATAGTGATCCTGAATCTCAGATCAAACAAAAGCAAAAATAGATCTAATTAAAAATAAGGAAGGTAACTACATTTTGCCAAAGGGTATCATAGAGAATGAAGTAATAATAATACTAAACATATATGCTCCAAATGGTATAGCATCCAAATTCCTCAAGGAGGAGTTAAGAGAGCTGCAAGAAGAATTAGTAAAACTATACTAATGAGGGATCTCAACTTTGCTCTATCAAAACTACATAAATTGAACCACAAAATCAATAAGAAAGCAGTTAAGGAGGTAAATAGAATTTTACAAAAGTTAGATATGATAAAGCTTTGGAAAAAAATTGAATAGAGACAGAAAGGAATATACTTTTTTTCTCTGTGGTACATGGAACTTACACAAAAATTGGCCATGTATTAGGGCATAAAAATCTCAAAGTCAAATGCAGAAAAGAAGAAATAGTAGATGCATCTTCTTCAGACCATGATGCAATAAAAATTACATCTAATAAAAGGTCAGGGAAAAAATAGACCAAAAATCAATTGGAAACTAAATAATCTAATCCTAAAAAATGAGTGGATGAAACAAGAAACCATAGAAACAATTTATACTTTCATCCAAGAGAATGACAATAATGAGACAACATACCAAAATTTATGGGATGCAGACAAAGAAATTTCTTGGGGAAGTTTTATCTATAAATAAAGAAATAATATAAATATTATAAAATAAAGAAAAAGAAGATAAATTACTTGGGCATGGAACTAAAAAAGCTAGTAAAAGAACAAATTAACCCCACCCAATTAACTACCAAATTTGAAATTCTGAAAATAAAAGGGGATATTAATAAAATTGAAAGTAAAAAAAAAACTATTGCACTAATAAAACTGTTTGTTTTATAAAAAAACCAACCAAATAGATACACCTTTAGTTAATTTGATTAGAAAAAGGAAAGAAGAAAATCAAATTGTTAGTATCAAAAATAAAAAGGGTGAATTTTCCATTATTGAAGAGGAAATTAGAGCAATAATTGGCAACTATTTTTCCCAACTGTATGCCAAAAAGTCTGATAACCTAGGTGAAATGGATGAATATTTACAAAAATATAGATTGCCCAGATTAACAGAGGAGGAAATAAATTACTTAAATAGTCCCATTTTAGAAAAAGAAATTGAACAAGCTATTAATAAAATTCATAGGAAAAAACTTCCAGGAACAGATAGATTTATATGTGAATTCTACCAGACATTAAAGCACAATTAAATCCAATACTATGCAAACTATTTGGGAAAATAGGGAAAGGAGTCCTACCAAATTCTTTTTATGACACAGGTGTTGATACCTAAACCAGGTAAGGTCAAAATAGAAAAAGAAAATTATACATCAATTTCCTTAATGAATACTGATGCAAAAATCTGAAATAAAATATTATCAAAGAGATTACAGCAAGTTATTCCCAGGATAATACATCATGCCCAAATAGGATTTATATCAGGAATTCAGGGCTGTTTCAATATTAGGAAAACTGTAAGCATAATTGATTATATCAATAACAAATTAACAGAAATCATATAAATCTTTGATAGATGAAGAAAAAGAATTTGACAAAATCCAACACCCATTCCTATTAAAAAAAAACACTAGAGCATATAGGAATAAATGAAGTTTTTCTTAAAGTGATCAATGGCATCTACTTGAAACCATCAACAAGCATCATATATAATGGGGATAAACTAGAACCATTCCCAGTAAGATTAGGGGTGAAACAAGGTTGTCCTCTATCATTCAATTTTGCATTACTATTCAATATTGCATTAGAAATTTTAGTTTTAACAATAAGAGAAGAAAAAGAAATTAAAGGAATTAGAGTAGGTAATGAAGAAAACAAATTATCACTCTTTGCAGATGATATGATGGTATACTTAGTGAATTCTAGAGAATCTACTTAAAAACTATTAGAAACTACTCACAACTTTAGCAAGTTTCAGAATACAAAACAAATCCACATAAATTATCAGCATTTTTATATATTACCAACAAAAGCCAGCAGCAAAGAGAATTCCATTTAAAATAACTGTAAATAATATAAAATATTTGGGCGTCTATCTGCCAAGGCAAAGTCAAGAACTATATAAACATAATTGTAAAACACTTTCCACACAAATAAAATCAGGCCTAATAAACTGGGAAAATATCAAGTGCTTATGGGTAGGCCCAGCTAAAATAATAAAAATGACAATACTACCTAAATTAATCTACTTATTCAGTGCCATACCAATTAAACTCCAAAGAAATTATTTTAGGCCTAGAAAAAAATAATAACAAAGTTCATCTGGAAGAAGAAAAGAACAAGAATTTCACTGAAACTAATAATAAAAAGGTGCAAATGAAGGTGGCATAGCTGTACTAGACCTAACACTATGTTATAAAGCAATGATCATTAAAACCATTTTATACTGGCTATGAAATAGAATAGCTGATGAGTGGAATAGTTAGGTTCACAAGATATAACAGTCAATGATTATAATAATCTAGTGTTTGACCTAGATTGGCTCTACTCACTTCACTTAGCATTAATTCATGTAAGTTTCTCCATGTCTTTCTGAAATCATCCTGCTGATCTTTTCTTATAGAACAACAATATTCCATAACATTCATGTACCATAACTTATTCAGCCATTCTCCAACTGATGGGCATCCACTCAGTTTCCAGTTCTTTGCCACTACAAAAGACCCTAACTTTTGGGACAAAAACCTCACTATTTAATAAAAAATTGCTGAAAAATTGGAAATTAGTATGGCAGAAACTATCATTAATCACACTTAATATCCTAAACCAAGATAAGATCAAAATGTGCTCATTATTTAGACATAAAGAGTGATACTATAAGCAAATTATAAGAACAAAGGATAGTCTACCACTCAGAACTGTGGAGAAGGAATAAATTTGTGGCCAAAAAAGAACTAGAGCACATTATGGAATAAAAAATTTGATTATATTAAGCTAAAAAAATTTTGTACAAACAAAGCCAATGCAGAGAAGATTAGAAGGGTAATAATAAACTGGGGGAAAATTTTACATCCAAGGGTTCTGATAAAGGTCTTATTTCTAAAATATATGGAGAATTGACTCAAATTTATAAGAATTCAAGCCATTCTCCATTTGAAAAATGGTCAAAGGATATGAAAGACTATTTTAAGATGAAGAAATAGTCATGTGAAAAGATGCTCTAAATCATTATTGGTCAGAAAAATGCAAATTAAGATAATTCTAAGGTACCATTACACACCTCTCATATTGGCTAAGATGACAGAAAAAGATAATGATTAATGTGGAGATGTGGGAAAACTGGGATACTAACACATTGTTGATGGAGTTGTGAACTGATTCAACTATTCTGGAGAGCAATTTAGAACTATGTCCAAAAGACTGTCAAACTGTGAAAACCCTTTGATCCAGCAATATCTTTACTGGGTCTGTATTCTAAAGAGATCATAAAAAGGTGAAAAGAACCCACATGCGCAAAAATGTTTGTAGCAACCTCTTTTGTAGTGGCAAAGAACTGGAAACTCAGTGGATGCCCATTAGTTGGAGAATGGGGAATAAGTTATGGTATATAAATATTATGGAATATTATTATTCTATAAGAAAAGGTCAGCAGGATGATTTCAGAAAGACGTGGAGAAACTTACATGAATTAATGGTAAGTGAAGTGAGTAGAGCCAAGATAACATTATACACAGCAACAAAATTTTGCTATGATTAATTCTGATGGATGTAGTTCTTTTCAACAATGAGGTGATTCAGACCAATTCCAATAGACTTTTAATGGAAAAAGCCATCTGTATCCAGAAAGAGAACTGTGAGGACTGAATGTGAAAAAACAACATAGTATCCTTGCCTTTTAGTTGTTATTTGCTTGCATTTTGTTTTCTTTCTCATTTTTTTTTCCTTTTTGATCTGATTTTTCTTGTGCAGCATGATAATTGTGGAAATGTATAGAAGAATTTCACATGTTTAATAAATATTGGATTACTTTCCATCTAAGGAAAGGAGGGAAAAAATGGAACACAAGGTTTTTCAAGGTTGAATGTTGAAAATTATTTATGCATATGTTTTCACAATAAAATGCTTTAATAAAAAAAGAAAAGAAACATTATGGATCTTTCAAGGGGCAAGAAAGAGGTTTTTCCCACCTAGAGGGGAAGTTTCACAAAGGAAGTGGTATTTAAATTGGCTTTTGACATCAGATCCAGAATCAAATATAAAATTCTGTTTGGCTTTCAAAGCCTTTCATAATGACTTCATAATGACATAATGACTTATCTTTCCAGTCTTCTTCTATCTTCCTTATTTCCAAATTTTTGTTATCCAGTTATACTGCCTCCCTGGCTGTTTGTTCTGCACACAAAAAACTTCATCTCTAGCTCCAGGTATTTTTCTTCACTGTCCCACATATCTGGGATTTCATTCACCTCATCTCTGGGTTCCCTAAAACTCAGTATAAGTCTCACCTTTTGCAAAAAAAAAAAATCTTTCCCAATTCTCCTTAATCCGAGTGCCTTCTCCCTGAGATTACCTTCAATTCATCCTACCACTAGCTTCTTTGCATGTTGCCTCTCTCACTAGACTATAAGCTCCTTGATGGCAAGAACTATTTTATTTTATTCTGTTTTTTCTTTACATTTCTTTGTATCCTCAGTACTAATGCACAGTGCCTAAAACATAATAGGTGTTTAATAAATTTTACTCTATTGATTGACTGATTATAGTTTATATTATAAAGAGAAAAGGAAAAGTAGGATGGTATAGTCCTGAATGCTCAGAAAAATAGAAAAATATTCTTGTAGGAGAGACCTTAAAATGACTGAACAACATATAGCACTATATGCCAGGCACTGTGCTAAGCATTTTATAATTATTATCTCACTCTATCGCTACAACATTAGGAATTTTTTGGAAGAGGTAATTAAGACCAAGAGAGGTTAAATTTCTTGCCCAGCATCACAAGGCTAATAATAGTTCAAGGAAAAATTTAAACTCATGTTTTCCTGACATCAAAATCAACAATAATTTTTGTTTTATTTATTTATGTATTTATATATAATTTATATTTATATTATTTTTATTTTATTATGTATAATATATACAAATATACTTATATTTGAATTTTTATATGTATCAAAATAAGATAGTATTTGTAAAGTAATTCACATAATGTCTAGCAATTGGGTATTGAATAAATGCTTATTTTTCTTCTTTCTTCCATCTATCTAGTTGCTACATTCAAGTCTCTCCACTTTTTCATTTTTGTATTCCCAATACCTAGAATAGTACATGACATGTAGTTGGCTTATTGATGCTTTTTGAATACATAAATATTCAGCCTGTGGAGGAACTCATCCTCAGGCAGAATTGACCACCAAGTTATTATTATTATTATTATTATTATTATTATTATTGTTGTTGTTGTTGTTGTTGTTGTCATTGCTAATATTATTATTAGCTAGAGATATTAAAGAAACAATACAATAAGATATATTGTACATCAGTGTGTTCAAAACCCAAGTCTTGTGAAATTATGGATCAGATAACTGATATGTACACTGACAGAAAGCCTAATGGGTGGATAGATAGATAGACAGATAATTCATTTATTAAGTACTTGTATTCCAGTGCTAAGTGCTTAGAATGTAAATACAAGAAAAATAGTTAATTCCAACCCTCAAGGAGCTTATACTTTAGTTGGGAAAAGCAGTATCCATAAAAAGGAATTAAAAATGAGTGAGAAATTATTTGTTTTAGAGATGGTTGAGGGAGTAATTTGACAGTCCAGTTCTGGCAAGATAATGTGAAAGCTCCATTTTGAGATCTTATGGAGGTTCCAAGGGCAGAGTCCAAGTTTCCCAGGGGGAGAGAGAGAGAGAGAGAGATAATGACAGGAATGGTAGTGTTTTGCTTTAGAGTTTGGAAGTGTATTCAAATTCAGAGTTGCCCTCCATGTGGCAACCTTGCTAGGGATGAAGAGATAGGGAGATTTTTGTAGTTTTAAAACAAGGGATATAGGCTACTAAGGAAGGAGGAAGACAATAGCAAAAGAAAGAATTCAAAAAGAGACAAAAATGGAAAAGAAAGCCTCTGTTATGCTTCTCATCCCTGGGGTTGGGGTGGTTCTCCCAGGATTCAGAGCAATTATATGCCATAATTTTAGAAAATTGAATGTCATTATAAATATGCCAGTGGCTTCCTGCATGTTGGCTCACCTACCTTTCAAACAACATAATGTACTTTTGATTTTTTTTTTTCCTAACACATTAGTTGGAAAGGAATGTTCATTTTGGAAAAGGAATCATCCAGGAATGCAGAACTGTCCATGGTGCTAGCTTCCATTTCTTCATTTGGAAAGCGAAGTTATTGAGCTAGATCTGATATAAAGGTCCTAGCTCTTACTCTATGATCCTTTGAAATTACTCTTTCTGCTGGCACAGTCCTTTGTTAATCTCCAGTGAAAACTTCTACCAAGAGAAAATGCAAACTGTGGAATGCAACAAGGGAAAATCATTGATCTAAGAGTCAGAACACCTAGGTTCCAGTTTTAGTCACAACACTTAAAAAATTGTGACCTTGGAAAGGGCACCTACTTTATTAAGAATCTTAATTGTCCATTTTCAAGACTTAAAACCCTTCATTCTATATAAATAAGTGAGGCTTTTAGGTGGTACAGTGGATAGATTGCTAGGCCTTCAATCAGGAAGACTGTATACTGATGAGTTCAAATCTGAACTCAGACACTTACTAACTGTGGGACTTTAGTCAACTTAAACTCTATTTGCTTCAGTGTACTTATCTGTAAATTGAACTGTATAAGGAAATGACAAATCACTTCAGTATCTTTACCAAGAAAACTCCAAATGGGGTCACCAAGGATTGGATAGAATGTAAATGACTGAACAACAGCTAAAGATGTATGGGTTTTGTCCTTTTAAGTTTTAATAAGTGAAAGCATTCTCTGATATTTCACTAAATCACCAAAATAGTACAAATCTTAATATTTCCATTTTAGAGTTGAGAAACATGAGGCCCAGATAAAGTAAAAAGCTTTGTACAGGCTCAAACAGCTCGTGAGTGTTGAAGTCAACATTCAGTTTTAAGTCCAGTGTGCTTCCTACCAGACCAAGCTGCCTCTTGTTTGACAGTCTGTTGTGAGCTGAGGCTGCCCATGTGACAGGAATCTCCAGAACCCAGATAAGAATAGAACCATTTGCTTCAATAGATCTATTTTTGCTCAATGCTTTGAAGGACTGCCAGAAGCAGCTGTTACTGTGGATCTCACGGGCTGTTGGAAAACACCCCATTTTCAAAAAAAAAAAGACACATGCAGTACCAAAAAAAATTGCAGACAACTAAATGACCCACAAAAAAGTTCACTGCCTGACACAGAAGCAAAATTAACAGAATATTATTAGATTAAGTCTTTCTGAAAAATAGACATTGATTCATAGATAAAGAAGGAAGAAACCTTAGGGGAATCTAGTCAAGCTCATATTAAAGATGAGGGAATTGAGTCCCAGAAACTTATAGAACCAAGGTCAAATAGATGACCTTGGCAAAACCAGTCTTCAAACTCAGGTCTTGTAGGCTTTTATCCCTTAAAGCAACAGGTCTTCACTGTGGTTTATGTTATCACATAAAAGGAAACTCCAGCCTCTAAAATAAAACACACAAGGGACATGGGAAAGGAAATAAACATACAACCAAAGCAATAGCCAGAACCCCAATGGTCTTTGGGCCATGAAAGTAGGAGGAAGCGATGGAAGTCAGCTAAAATCCTCCAGAAAGTCTACTTGTGGACTCAGCATATCCAATTCCTCCAAGTTCTCCATCTTTCCTTCTCTTTGGTGCAGGATGCTCATAATTACCTTCACTTTAAGTTTATCACTGTACCAGAAGATAGCCACTGATAGGGTGTGATTTTAGAATTTTCCCAAGACCAAATAATCTCCCTCAGGAGATTTCCCATGCATCTACATTATGAGACAAAGTATTAGGGCTTTGTGTGGATCATTATTTGACAGATGAAGCATTGTCCTGTTCATATAAATGAATTGCAGGCCTATATTTCCAAACTCACTAATCCTCATAGTGATAAAAGAGCTGACCTAAGCATTAGGAAGGTGTATGTTCAAATCCTGCCATGTATTTTATTTCAAAGCAACATAGGTATCATGCAAATTTTAGCTGAACAAACTAAGATTTAAAGCCCTGGCAAAGTAATATGACTAGTGCATGGCAAGATTACAGTTCTCAAGCAGCTCTACTACCTCCACACCAGGATTTCTTCTACCTATCCCACCAACTTTTAGAACTTTTCAAGGTCAAAAATTCTGTGATTTCTCCAGATGGAATGAACAAGAGCGAGGGGTGAAATTATTTAGAATGTTAGGATGGAAAATGTGGTATCTTTCAAATAGAACCATGTTAATAACTGCCCAGCCATTTAAAAAGTGAGATTCTTTTCTAGTTTTTGGAAAGCAAGGCATATCTGAGACAATCCATGAGCCTTATTTCCTCATGACTGATCTGTTCATTCTCCAACCATCACAACTCCCAAACTCAGCTGGAATTGATTACTCCCTCACTCCCAATTCCTCTTACTCTGAACTCTGAAGCCTGGGTTTGAGACTAGAACTGGGATAGTCAGTGATTGGGGTGGGGTTGGAGGGAAGGAGAAAGTGAGAAAAAAGGAACAGCAAGTAGGATATTGCTATGGAATCCAACCCTGGCTTCATCCCTTGGGGCAAGTGTTCAGTTTCCTGTATGTGTTGCAGATGCCCAAGTGGCGGATTATTTTTATAGCAATGAATTATCTTACAGCCTAAGGGTAGAGATGAGCCATCATCCCTCTTGGTGGTTGACTGTGAAATTTATATTTCACCAGAAAAAAAGAAAGGCACCAGCAAAAGAGAGAAAGGGCTTATGATATTTACACCCAGGGATTATTACTATCAGTGAGAGGTAAGAGCACAGATTGGAAGCAAGTAAAGTCTACAGTTCTCTCCAAAGACCTTCCTGACTTAGGGACTAGCACATATAAAAGAAATATAATTTTTAAAAAGCCCCAGAGAGCTAACATGATAGGTAAGGCCTTAAAAAATGTCTACTGCTGCTGATGATAATGGCCTCTAATTTTGCAGTACAATTTTTTTATAAAATATTTCTGTCACAATTACTCTACAAGATGAGAAGAAAAAGTATTTACAAATGGAATAACAGTCTCAGAGCTTAGTAAAGTGATTTGTCAAGAGTCATATGGTTCATATGATTGTGCTGCTGAAAAATAATGGTTTAACTAGTTAATACAAAGGAATCGGCAAAACAAAAAAAAAAGTTCCAGATGTAGTTATTCAAAAGAAAATCAGAAATTATAAAGAATTTGATAATCGTAACAAAGGAAAATGAGGGAGAAGGCAGATGCTATTCTAAAATTCAGTTTGGAACTGTGATTCCAAAGTTACTAAACTATGGATATTCTTTCACCCATTGACACTTACTAGATCTAGATTCCAAATGAAGCAGTAAAAAACCCTATGGACAAGAATGTTTATAACAATTCATTTATTGATAGCAAAAAAAAAAAAAACCCTGGAAACTAGGGAGGTGCCCAACAAGTAGGAAATGACTAAACAAATGGTATGTGACTGTAATAGAATATCATGGTGCCTTATAAATTATGACAGTGATAATTTCAGATAGACATGAATACAGAAGTGCAGAGTAAAAGTGAGCAGAAGCATAAAAGCTATTTGTTCTCATACAAGAAGATAATAAAAGTGAACATTCTGAAATACTATCGAGCTCGAATCAAGGAAATGCCAAGCCATGTTTCCAGAAGACTGATGATGGAGCATGCTCTTTACCTGTTGGAGAGGTGGCAGACTCAGTACATAGAGCAAAGCAAGACACAGAATTTTGACACAGCTAGTGTAGGAACTTATTTTGCTTCACAATGCACATCTATTACAAAGATTTTTTTTTGCTTGTTTCTGGAAGTAGGGAGACAGCTGAGAGGGAAAAAGAAAATAAGCTCAGATTGATTGAAAATATATGAATAAATGTGATAAATTTAATGTACATGTTATGCAGTCTATATTATGTTATAATTACATATATATGTTATATATCACATTATATAGCACATATAATTCTATGATATAGAAAAAATATATAAAAAAGTAATTTAATGAAAAGAAATTCCTAGTTCCAGCAGTAGCTGGACTACTTCCAACCATCCTTGAACAGCTTCCCAACCTTCCCTCATTTTGCTTCTTTTTACAAGTTGCTTAGAGATATATATTCAGTTCAAATGCCAATAATTTTATCATTCACAATGTCCTTACTTCGCTACAAACTTGTAAGGTTGGTGGTAAGCTTGTTTTATTTGTCCTATTTTATACATAGAGAAACTGAGGCTTAGAAAGGTAGAAAAAAAATCTGATCATGGTGACATAAGTAGAAAGAGTCAGAGCCAGTGTTTAAATCCAGGTTTCTTCACTCCCTGTCCCAAATGCTTTGCAGTATAAAGTGCAGAGTATTTTGTATTTAAACAATAACTTCCACAAGGAGTTCCCTTGAATCTATTTTTTTACTAGATAAAGATGAGGCAAAAAGGTCACCACTGGAGTTAATTATGATATCTGGAAAGTGGGAATGTATTGTGTATAGCTCTATTATTTAAGGAAGGGCATCATTTTACAAATGAGGAAACAGACCAAAAAGGGAAGAGACTTGCCCAAAATCACAAATCTAGTAAGGAACAGTCAATATTGATTCTAAGTCATCTTATCCCATGTCCACTTGTCCTTTTTGATATATTTTCCAAATCAAGTGGATTCTGGAGGACACCTGCTATGCTCTGTATGTCCCAATTTTGTTTCTTTCAAAAGAAAGAAAGCGGAAAATGATCTATGTGCTTTTTATGGTCCTTGCTTTCTGTGTTTCGTTTGTTAGAGATGCTTAAATCTAGTTTCAGTTTTGGCTCCCAAGCACCAGCCCATTCCTTCTGAATTTAGGTTAGCAGAATTGATAGTAGAAACATCTCAATAATTTATATACATATATACAGACACACACATGTATGTATATCCATGTGGGCATATTCATGCATACACACACATATATATACAGATGCAGATACAAGCACATATGCATATATAAACATAAACAGATATAGAGGCAAATACAAGCATATGGACAAATATGGAGACTCATTTACACAATTCATACATAAACTCATAAGCATCCCCTAAAAATCTTTATGATTTTTCTTAATGTAAAAATTTTTATAAAGATACACTTGAAAAATATTGTGAGAAGAAATTTGAAATGTATTTAGTAATATCTTCCAAACAACAGCGAAGCTCAATCTCTTCTTTAAAAAAATAAAAATGAAAAACTCTTATCATGAACTTAATTGTTAAAACCAACAGAAAGAATATAATTCCAAAGAAAAACACTATTCTTTGTGATGTGATGAGCATCCTGTAGGCCTGGAATCAATGCTTACAACAGCAGAATCTCCAAGCTAGAAGAGCTCAGTCCTAATAGCCTATTTGTTGTTCCTCACCCACAATGCTCCATTTCCCAACACTCTTTCCTTTGTTCTCTTTTCACACCTCTACCTCTTACAATCTCTAGTATCCTTTACCTTCTACAGGAGGCCTTTTCTGTCCTTTCCTCTAAGTCACCAGGGCCTTCCCATTTTAATATGCTTTGAATATATTTATTATGCACATAGTCTCCTTTGTTGTAGAATATAAGCTCTTGGAGGCCAGGCAGTTTTGATTTTGATTTTGCATCCCAATGAGTGGGAAAATTTATGACATACATTAAATAATTGTTGATTGAGTGATTAAGCTGGTAGCTTGTCTACTCTGATCTTCTCATTTTACAGATGTGGAAAGTAGTGATCAGAAGTGGTAAATGAGTTACCCAATGAAATCCACCTAATCAGTGACAGAGCTTGTGTTTTTTTACTCCAGATCTTTCCATGGAAATGAATTCCTTTCTTGGTTAAGTAAGTGTTACTGTGTGTGTGTGTGTGTGTGTGTGTGTGTGTGTGTGCATGCGCACGTGTGCATCCAGCTTATTGCATTATGGAATTGGAATTGATGTTAAAGATTTTTATCTGTCTTTTTATACTCCAGTGTGACAGAGCCTTTAAATTCCTTTCCCCAGCCTATTCTGAAATTATAGTTTTGTTGTGTGCCTTGGCTGTTGCCAAATCCAAGAATGACATGAAGGTAGATGAGGGAAGATTTATGGGAGAATAAAGAATGGTTTTATCACAGTGCTGAACAAAGAATGTGAAAGAAATATGCTGTTTCTAGAGCAAATGCAGGGGAAACTTAATGAAAGTTAGTACCAAAAACAGGAACAAGAAAAAAACAACAGACCACAGAGACATTCATTTTTGAATAGAAGGAGCTAATGCTTAGGAAATGACACAATTAGTATGGCTCAACAGACCCTGAAGATTGCTTTTCTTTCTTTTAGTTAATCTTAATATAGAGCCCTGGTAGCAGCATGGTATAATGGATGGATTCCTGGATTTGAAGTCAAGAAAACCAGGCTTGAATCCTTCCACAGCCACTTTCTGACTATCTTCTGCATGACTTTCTGAACCTCGTGCTTTTTATTTCTTTTCTGGAAAATGGGAGTGATGATAACATCTATCTCACAGTGATTTGTGCTGCCAATTCCACAAAGATAAGCTACTTCAAGATGGCTGGGGGCTATGTGCAAAAAGATGTGGAAATGATTGTATCTAGGAAAGGTTCAGTTTTCATTTGTTATATGAGCATCTGGCTCTAATATTCTGTGATTCTGTGAATTCAACAAGATTTAACAGCTTACCAGATGAAGTGTTGTTAAATGAAAAAAGGCACACAGTAAGAGTTCAATAAGTGTTTGTTGACAACATATAAATGCTGCATATTTTTAAGTGTCAGATAAATATAAATATTTTTTTCTCTTAGAGTATCTAAGTGATATCTCTTAGAGACATGAGAATAAGAATAATTCACTATAACCTTTTAGCTTTACTTTGATAATATAAAAGTTAGAGAAGGGATTTTTGCTCAATTATTGATTGGCCTAAGTGAATTGGGAGATTCCCTTCAACTCTTATAGTCTATAATGATATGCAACCAAGTGATAAGTTTCTTATGAAACACCACAGGAAGAGGCATGAATTATATCTATGGTAGAATTGAAATTCATTCAAGAATCATGTAGCAAGTGTTTTCAGCTTTCCTGACAAATGAAATCAAGACTTTGAAAGATAAAAGTCAATATTGAAAAGGAAATGCTGGTTCCATACAGGGTGTTAAAGAACCACATTAGGGTTTCCCAAACAATATATAATCTATTGTAAGGGTAATTTGTCATTTTTTCCAATGATTTAGATGAAGACTTCCAAAGTTGCACAAATGTAGTAATTAACCAAAATGGGTCCTGAATCCTAGTCACCTGTCTTCAAATTCAATGTTATCTCCACAATTGAAAATCTTAGGGAAAAAAAGCACTAGCAGTCTACATATAATGGTGCAATAGACCTTTAACTACATTCCCTTCCCTTCCCTTCTCTTCCCTTCCCTTCTCTTCCCTTCTCTTCCTTTCCCTTCTCTTCCTTTCCCTTCCCTGCATTAAACTCATATATGAGGCACATAAATCCTTGAATTTACTCTGAATATCAATCCAAATTAGAAGACCAAAACAACATCAACCATAACCGCAACTACAACAAAACCTTTAGACAGTAGTGGTATGGATAGGATCAACAAAGCTCTTGAAGTAGGAAGATCATTAATTTCTTAAGAACTCATGGTTCCTGAATTTTCCGCACATACCCAATTGACAATAAAATGCAAGTCTTACATGCCTTCTATTGTTTTACCTCTGAAAATATTTCAATTCAATTAGTCAATTTTCCCCTTAAGCCAAATCCTTCACCTTAATAAGAAAATTAGATTGCTGTATATATTATTAAATTCCATTTAAACCTAAAATTGAATTATAAAGTAGCAGCATTTCCTCTCATGTATTAGAAGTTATTGGTTCCTCTATGATTCATGTTTTTCAATGGTTTCAATCTTTTTAGAGGAGGTGGGGAACCTGGCTTAAAATAGTTTTGAATGCTGCTCAAATGAGTTTATTTTTAAAAAATATATAATTTGAGAAACTTTTACAGATACATTTTTACTAATACAGCAATAACAGTAGAAGGAAAACTGTTCTAGGCTTTGAGCATGGTTTCTTTTTATACTCTCTTTTTAAATGAATATAAAACTAAAGGCCAATATTTCTACAGAAAATATAGAAATTACCCAACAACCCAATTTGATCCACAACTCATGAATCAAAGGTATCAGGATCTGTCAAAGTTTGTCTGCCACAAAGAGATAGATGTAATAAGCCCTCCTAAAAAAACATATGACCCATTAGATGGATCAGTGGTTCTCAAGGTATGGTCCAGAGGATCCTGGAGGACTCTGAAACCCTTTTAGAGAGTGTATTACTTTTTATTTATAATATGGTAAATATCTATAAACATAACCCCCACAAAAAACCCTTTGGACAGATTCTCAATAATTTTTAATTGTACAAAGAACAAAAATTTGAGAATCAATGGCAAATAACACTGCTTCTGGAGTCTTGATTTGAGGTAAAATCTAGCCTCACTAATTTAAAAGTTGTGTGATCCTAGACAAGTCACTTACCTTTTGTCTTATTCAATTTTCTCATCTGTAAAATGGTGATAATTTCTAGATAATAATTTCTAGAATTGTTATGAGCGAGGATTAAATGAGATGATATTTTTAAAGTACTTAGCTCAAAGGTTGGTACATTAAATGTGCTTAACAAATAATCCTTCCCTTTCTCACTGATATCTCTTGATACGCCCAATTAAATATGCTTCCTCCTCTTCTCAGGTTAAGAGAATAAGAAAAGTTCCTGGTCTGCACTCCACAGACAGAAATGAAAATGAAAATCTCAGCCTTATTATGCCTAATGCAAAATGTATGGAGGAAAAAACCTTAAATTTTTAGAGTAATGAAATCAAATAGACTCCTCTATTTGGAATTTTAAAACTTTCACAACCTGACTCCAACCAATTTTTTCAGACTGATTATACCTAACTCCCCAACACATTCTATGTTTTGGCCAACCTGGACTTCTTAAAACTCCTCACATTCTCATTTCCATCTCTGTACTTTTACATATACTTTTTACATACAAATCTGAAATACACTACTTCACTTCCACCTTCCTCACCTCCATCTTCATCACCTGCACCTTTCTCATTCCCACCTTCCTCATCTCAACATTCCTTGTCTCCACCTTCCTCACCTCCCCTTTCTTCACAACCACTTTCTCACCCCCATCTTCCTCACCCTCATCTCCACCTTACTCACCTCCCACATTTCTTTCCTCTGTCTTTGGAAGAATCTCTAACTTCCTTCAAAGCCGAGCACAAGCAACATCTCTTAGCTCCTATCTTTATCCTTGCCCCAAATGTTACACTCCCCAGGCCCCAAATTACCTTTTATTCATTTATATGCATACAAATTTTTTCCCTATATAATGTAAGCTTGTTAAGGACAAGAATTTTTTCATTTTTGAGCTCTACATCCCCAGAATGCAAGAAATTCTTTAGCACACAGTTGGCATTCAATAAAGGCTTATTAATTGATGATCTTTTCAGCTTTACAGAACACTTTGTATATATTATTTTACTCAAGCTTTACAGTGGAGGTTCAGACAGTTGATCAATATTACAGTTTATGTATGTCAAGATGGGGGATGGATGTGTGTATGAGAGAGAGAAACCTTGGTCCTCCTGACTCCATACTCAATATTCTTCACATTATAACAAATATTAGAGAGTGTGAGTGGGACTTAGAAGGGTACTGTGAGACAGAAGGGGTTGGTCAATAAATGTAGAGTATATTTCAGGTGAAAAAAGAAGTTAATACTGTTGGATATTTTTAAGGTCTTCATTTCTGACTCTCATTTCATTGAATTAGGAAACTCTCAGTAATGAGTTCCCTCTACATAAGTGCATATTAGTATTTATCTCTGAAACATATAAATGTATAAACACAAACATAAATACTTAAACATATATGTATATAACACACATATGTATACTTATATAGATATAGATAGATAAATAGGTAGATAGATGGATGACAGTTTAGACAATTGTGTAGTACATTAAAAATTTATGTATACATTTGCCACTACAATTCAGAGAAAGAATTTGAATTCATATATTCTTGGCCAGCTCTCTAGCTACTATGCTCTTATATCCCCCTGCTTCTGAAGGCTTTTTTAACTGAAGATTAATAATAATACAAAAATAACAATTATTTGATCATCATAATAGCAATTCCCTTTTCCATAATAATTTAACATTTTAAAATTACTTTATTGTCAATAATTGAAGTGAAGTAAATATGGTTGTTCTCATCTCTATTTTATAGATGAGGAGAGCAAGGACATCAGAAGTTAAATGCCTTAGTCAAAGGTAAACATCAAGAAATGTTAGAGCTGGGAATTGAATGAGTTTAGCTGACCCCCAATCTAACATTCTTTTCACTTCTATCTAAACACTATAATACTCTATTATTTTTAGGAGATGATTTTATGAGTTGCTATGCTTCCTTTAAAAATAACCCAAAGGAAATACACAAAAAAACAACCCCACACTCGTCACCTAATGACTATGAACAATGATAAACAGTTCTGTACTTCATTGCTATGATCCTTATACAAAAAACTGACCTGGTTCTACTACACTACCCAATTATAGTGATGGGATGAAAGCCCCTAGAACCTTGATCTGTACCAAAAAATCATTTAATAAATGCTTTTGGAAATTATTTTAGAATAACTAATGTTCACATAAATGTCTCTCCTTGAAAATGTCTTCACACAACTGACTCATACTAGAGGTGATTTTGAGATCTCTAAGGCTATTTAGCCCTGATGGATGTTAACATTCTGTGACCACTGGTTCTAGTGACAGACTGTCTATTTTTTGAAGTTCTATGTAGCTAACTTCAGAGAAGTTTCTCATTAGAAGGTTGGAATCTAGTAAATGAATTCTTTGGCTATGGTAAGATAAACTGGGCAGCTAGGAGGCACAGTATCTAGCTTCTGACACTTACTAGCTATGTGTCCCTGTACAAGTCACTTAACACTGTTTGCCTCAGTTTCCTCATCTGTAAAATTAACTGGAGAAAAAAATAGCAAACCATTCTAGTATCTCTACCAGGAAAACACCAAGTGGGGAGTCATACAAAGTCAGCCACAACTAAAATAATTGAACAACAGTAACCCACAAACTATATCTACAACTTGAACTGTACTGAGACCATACCTTCCCAGGCTCCATGTTTGGAATTATGCACACTAGACAGTTCATGCTTAAAAGAGTCTCTGATCCCCAGATAACCCAGATGCACTGACTTCTGGTGAGAGATAATAAGCCATAATTCCTTCTAATCTTTTCTACACATCTCTAATCCATGGATCATTGAAATGACATGATGTAATGGCCTTTTTCTGAGAGGTCATGGCCTTGCCTACTGATGCAAACTTAGATTGCCAGAAATCAGAATTTCTAAAGGCAACAGAAATAAAAGCATGGATGCATGCCACACTCAAGCTCTATCTCCTTCCAGGCAGCCTCCTTTGATAACTTCTATCCCCCTGCAGTCTCCCTTCCATTTTCAGTTCAGTTTAACAAACATTTGTTAAATATCCAGGATGTACAAGGTCATGTTTTTGAGGATGGGGATACAAAAATGAAAAAATACTACTAGCTCTGCCTTTAGTTTAATAGAAGAAAGAAATGTAATATTGATTTTGGTAAGAATAAACTAAAACAAAAAACTTAAAATAAATTAGAATATAATATAGCTTCATGTTTACTACTCTTATCTCTCTGATTGCATTGAAAGATCCTTAACTTAGAGATCTCTTTTATTTTTTATTGTTGCAAAGGAAATTCTTTGTAAATCTCTAAGTTCTACAAGTCATTTTTGTTATTGTTAATCATTCTTATTGTGATCATCATTATGATTAATATTTGTTTGTGATTACCATCTATATGGCAAAGATGAGGTGAATGAAGAATTCCTTTTATCTATAGTGTATATCCAAATGCAATGGGATGGAAAACTTTGAATTTGTCCCAAAGTATGGATGTCTGGGAAAAATAGTACAAACAGACAATAGGTGCCTCAGAGTCAAATAGGAGGAAGAGAACAGGATGGATTTTCTTCAGTAAATTACAAATCCCTTTTAGTGCCCCTAGGTTTCATCCAGAAGAAATGATAACACAATTTAATTATCATCATTCCATAAGTATTGTTCATAGGATCTGGAAGGGAACTGAGAATCCAATTGGTTCAACCATCTGTTTTTACAAATGAGTTGAAGGAGCTTAACTGATTTGCCCATGTCTCCTAAGTAATAAGTGTTCTGATATTACAATCAAAGCTTTTTATAAGTGTGAAATGCCATAACCTCAGAAAGAATGGAAATGACCATCACATTGAGGACTATGGAGAAGTTTGGAATGGGTATAACTAGGTTGTTACCTATGATCAATCAGGGACATTGAAGAGAAGGAATAAATCATGACATAAGGGAAATATATGAAGACAATATAAGTTGTTCATATGACAAAAGCAAGGAATTAGAGGAAGATGGTTTGAGGGCTCAGCTAGTATCTTGTTGAAAGTAACAAAGGTTTAAAGGACATTGGATTGGTCTCCTGTTGCAAACTTAGAGTAAGTCAACAACAAAAGTCACACAAGATGAATGACTAATGATTTACATCATCAGAGCATATCTAAGGAAAGTAAATCAAAGATCCAAATGATTATGATTAATAATTGTTTAATAATTATCAATAATTAATTAACAATGACAATAGTTAATTCTAACAGTAGATACAGGGCTGAGTATGAAGTCAGAAAGATTTGATTTGAAATATGGCCTCAAACTCTTATTAGCTATGTAACTTTGGGCAAGTTACTTAACCCTTTTTGCCTCAATTTTCTCATCTGGAAACTGAGCTGAAGTAGGAAATAACAAACCACTCCAGCATTTTTGTCAAGAAAACCTCACAAATAGTTGAATGTGGTTAACAAACAACTAAACAACAAAATGAGAAATAAGCCTAAAACTTTGGTCTTCCTGACTCCAAAAATCAATTCTAGAGATTACTAGATGCTTCTTATAGTTCTGTATACATGGAAGTTGTCATCCTAATTGCAGGCACACAGAAAGCACTTATTGATTTATTGATCCTGAGTCATTTCTACCTCTGCTGACTATGCCTTTAAGAATTTAACTTGTTAAAATTTCCAGATCAAATGACCCAAGAGTGAGCTAGTGGATTTACCTTGTACTTTTCCAAATCACCCAGGGCTCAAAAGCTCAAAAATCATGCATCGCACAATTAAACTGAAAGCTCTGAATAGTTATGCTTTCTCTAAATATAAGGTTCATATTCAGGACAATGACTGGAAGAGGTTGCCCATTTATAAACAGATAATGAAATCAGTCAGAGGCCATTTGAGATAAAATAAATAGCAAAATGTCAGTCAGTTTAGAAAACTAAAAGGTTTTCCAGGCTAGGAAAGAATTTTGTGTTTTTAAGGAAGTTTGCCATAAATGGAGATGTTGCTGAGTTTATATTCTTCAGTGAATCACTAGTAAGAGAGTGGGTCTTCAGAGTGATCAGTTGACAACTGGACATTTTGCCTAGGGCCAGGGAGGAACCTACACAGGGTTCTCAAGAATCTCAATATCAATCTCCTTGTCATTTACATAGACTTTATGTTGAAGATGATCACATCACCTTTTGCTTGGATAAAGGTAGCTATCAGATTCCCTGTCTCTCAAGTATCTACCCTCTCCAATTTGTCTTCTTCCTTCGCTACCAAATTGCTATTCCTAAAGCATAGATCTGACCATTATGCTCCCTATTTATAAGTGGAGGTGGAGCAGGACGATATAGTCAATGGATAGAGAGTTAGACTTGAATTTAGAAGGAATTTTATTTGGGATACTGACTAGATTTGTGACCCCATGAAAGTTATTTGAGTTTTTCTAGCCTACACACATTTATAACCATATTGATTGAATTTACTTTTGGCAATATCCACAATATTGATGGGAGGTATCTCGAAAATTTCATTCTGCACCCAAGCTGGTATCCCAAAACAAGTCAACATTGAGCTTCTATGTGCAACCCTCTTGAAATAGATAGGTGCCCTTTGAACCAAATGGCTTCATAAATTTACCCAGCCTGCTTTGCAAATCCAATATAATTCTGGGTAAATTTTTTTTTAGTGTGCAATACTCCCCATGTTCCCCCCTCTCTCCTTTCTTTCACACCTTAGGGGTCCCTCTGTTGGAAAAATACCTTGTTTGTTACCACACATGCAGGTGTGACTATCTAGAACTTCAGAAGAAAAGGTAATTATGATTTTTTAGACTTTTAAAAATTATGAACTTAAAAAACCCTAATAACATGAACATTTCAATACATAAAGAAAATAAAAAGAGGACTTCCATCACATACTTTTCAAAAAGCATTTGTACTTGTGTTTTACTTCTTGTTGTTTTTGTTGTATAGTGTGTATATGTACAACACAAGTTTCAAAGGCTCATATACTGAGAATTGGAAGGGACCTTAGAGGCAATTCCCTTGTTATATTTAGATGTTCCAAAATCTTAGGGCAGTTTTCAGCTTCAGTAGTTACTTTGGGGATACCATACATATATTAGAAACCTAAGAAAAGTTAAGTAATTTGCCCATAGGCACAAAGATATTACATTTCTGGGGCAGTATTTAAACTTGGGTCTTCCTTATTCTAACCCCAAAACTCTCTACTCACTGAACAACCCAGCTTATCTGCTTCCTTCTGTTACTTCAGTGTATCTTAAAATGTTTCACTTATGTAAGGTCTGGAACAGTATATGATTGTTAATCGCTGGTCATATGAAACTGTATTTTCCCCTTAAAAATTACTTTGTATTTATTTTGCATATAGTTATATGTGAATTTTATCTCTCCCTTATAAAAGGCAAAACCTTTGAGGGCAGAAAGTATGCCATCTTTGTCTTTGTAACCTCATTGACAGTGTTTGGCACATAGTACACACAAAAAATTCTATTCCATTCTATAAGCATTTATCAATTTTCATTTTCATTTTCAATTTTGCATTTTCAATATCATACCTTTCTATAGAAGTTGGTTTGGGATCATGAACACAATTTTTAATGAAGATGATGATTTTCTTTCTTTTTTTCTTCTTTCACTTCTCCTTTCTCTCCTCCACCTCTTCTATCTCTTCCTCCTCCTTCTTCTTGTGGTTTTTCTTGTTCTTCTTGTTCTTATTATCCTCCTTCTCCTTTTCTTCCTCTTCCTCCTCCTTGTTTTTCAACTTCATCTTGTTCCTTTTGTTGTTGTTTTTGTTGTTCTTATTCTCCTCCTCCTCCTAATCTTCTTTCTCTTCTTTGTTTTTTTTTCCTTCTCCTCCTCCTTCTCATTATCTTTCTCCACAATAGAACTCCATTGATACTGTCCCCATTTTTGAGATAAGGAAATGAAATACTGAAAGAGAAGGCTTATGTAGCTAATAAATGAATCATAAATTGTTACAATGGATTCTAGCAACCTCTGTCTGCTTTTCATTTAGATCTTTTGACAGAGTGCATTCAAAAGTAATGACATGTGAAACTCAATTAATTAGCACTTAATAATCTCCAGTCTCATGTAATGATCAAATTGTTTTACATGGTAATTTTATCTGTCCAACAAAATATTAATTTCTGAAAGGGGGGAACCACATCTAATAGTCCTTCAGGATCTTTCACAGATCTGACTAAGCTTTAGTTCGTTGGATCCTATTCTTCAGCACTACTTCTCAAGTTCTTGAAACCCATGATGTCTTCACCACCAAATTCACAGACTTTTTTTCTAGCTTCTCTGCCTTTTTTTCTTTTGGCATTTGGCACAATAACTCATGATCTCCTTCACAATATTCTCTTTTCCCTTGGTTTCTAAGATACCACATTGTCAAAAGCATAGATCACTATAAAAACACTAAGAGATCTGATTCATTTAAAGTTTTTTTTTGTTTTTTTTTTCCCTCCTACAATTTTTTGTGTTTCATTTACAAAGAAGCCAGCTAGTTTGTGCAGTGGATAGAGTACCAATCCTGGAGTCTGGAAAATTAGAGTTTAAAAGTGACCTCAGACACTTAATTGTGTGGCCCTGTGCAAATCACTTAACTTTTGTGTACCTCAGATTCCCCATATGTATAATGAGGATGTAATAGCATCTACCCTGAGTATTGTTGTGAGGATCACATGAGTGCTTGGCACATAGTAGGTTCTATATAAATCCTATTCTTAGTACAATCACATGGTAGGAACTTCCTTCTTTCACTTTCCATACTACATCTGCCAAAAAATGAAGTGGGGTATAGTTATGTCTTGAGGGAGTGAGATATATTTGAGCCTAGATGTTCTCTCATTCCCATTTTGATGCAAAAAAAAAATAATAACAATGTTGGCAAAACAGCAATTATAATATATCTGTATGGCATTTTAAGCTCACTATAGGTAATATTATTTGATCCTTGCAAAACAAAGCAATATGAAATAAATAGATAAGCATAATTATTCCGAACTTATAAATAAAGAAACTGAGGTTCCTGGAGGTTAAATGGTTAGTTCATGTTCACAAAACTAATGTCAAAAACACTAAAATTTAGTTCTCCTGTGAACGGATCCAACCATTCTGGAGAGCAATTTGGAGCTATGCTCAAAAAGTTATCAAACTGTGCATACCCTTTGACCCAGCAGTGTTTCTATTGGGCCTATATCCCAAACAGATCTTAGAGGAGGGAAAGGGACCCACATGTGCAAGAATGTTTGTGGCAGCCCTTTTTGTAGTGGCTAGAAACTGGAAACTGAAGAGATGACCATCAATTGGAGAGAGGCTGAATAAATTATGGTATATGAATGTTATGGAATATCATTGCTCTGTAAGAAACGACCAGCAGGACGATTTCAGAGAGGCCTGGAGAGACTTGCATGAAGTGATGCTGAGTGAAACGAGCAGAACCAGGAGATCATCATACACAGCAACAACAGTATTACATGATGATCAATTCTAATGGACATGGCTCTCTGCAACAAAGAATTGTCTCAAACAAGTTCCAATTGTTCACTGAAGAAAACCATATACACCCAGAGAGAGGGATATGAAATATGGACTACAATGTAACATTTTCATGATCTCTATTGATGTTTGCTAGCATTGTGTTTCCTTTCTCTGATTTTCTTTGTTTTTTTTTTCTTGTAGATAGGATTTTTCTTGCATAATTTGTCAAGTATTTCAACATTATTAACATGTAGTGGACTTCCTGCCATCTAGGGGAGGGGAGGGGACTGGGGGTAAAATTTGTAATGGAAATCTTTGTAAAGATCAATGCTGGGGAACTACCCATACATATGTTATACAAATAAAAAGCTTTAATAAAAAAATAAAAAATTAAAAAAATAAATAAAATTTAGTTCTCTCCTGAGACCCAAAATCAAGAGCAGACAGGAAAAAAGAAATAAACCCAGTCATAATCTGTCATTCTTTATATATACAATACTTCCTGATTGGGTGTGCATTTCCTAATACAGATTTTCTACAAACACTTATAGAAATAAGCAACATAAGGTAATAGATTTGAGAACCACTTATGCCACCTAGGCAAGAAGTATAAAACACTCCCCCAACTTTGTAAGTATAAATTCTACTGAAAAGTGATGGGATGAGAAAGATTTTAGAGTACAAGAGTGAGAAAAAGAGATTCTGGGACAAGTTAAGTTTGACTTGCTGGGGCGCTAGACAGAGGGAAGGAAGTCTGTAGGGTTAGACTGGGAGGCACTCATCTGGAAAGTAGCTACAAGAGAAAAGAAGTGTGTCACTTTATACCTTCTTACTATTGCTAATTATGACTATGTGCTGACATAGAAACAATTGTTTCTGTATGTTAAAGGAATACAAACGTTCTTAGCATCCTGGGACAAAGTTTAGTTGCCCCATCTTAGTTATGGAATACTACTACACTGTAAGAAATAATGAGCAGAGTGACTTTTAGAAAACTAGAAAGACTTATATGAAATAAAGACAAGTGAAATAAGTAGAACCAAGAGAACATTGTATACAGTAACAGCAGTATTATTCAAAGAGTAAATGTGAATGACTAAGTTATTCTGAGTATTTTAAATACTGAAATCAAGTACAAAGAACCTATGAAGGAAGATGCTATCCATTTCCAGAGAAAGAAGTGATAAACAGAAGTATGTATACTATGTTTTACATACGTATGTATATAGACCTGTGTGTGTGTCTACATATCTTTGTCAAATGTCAAATGTTAAAGTATCAAATGGTGGCTTCTAGTGAGGGGTGAAGAGAGAGAGGGAGACAGCTGGGAACTTAAAATGTAACTCCCAAAATTAAAATTTAAAAATATTTGAATAATTTATTATTTATTATTATTTTTTAAATTGGAAAGTATCTTAGCAGTATCTGAATGCTTCTACAACCTTAACTTTGAGACTGCCAGTCAAGGGGAAAATAATCTCATGAGCAAAGGAGCTGGCCATGGAGAGATTACTTCCTTCTGTGGAGAGATCACTTAAAGATCAGTTATGACTGAGCATTTTACCTGAACTATTCCCTAGCCAAAGTCATTCTTTCCAATCTTCTCACCTTGGCTTTCTTCTAAAGGCCAAAATTCAGTTCAGAGATTATACAAAATAGTTTCCAAGGATTTATCCCATCTATTTTGAGCCTTATAACTATGGGAAGTCACGCACATAAGATCTCTATCCATTACAAATTTAAGTCAGCACTAAATAGCTCAGAAAGAAGGAAACATTAGGCATTGGAAAAGATGCTATTATTTACACAAAAAGAGAAAACAAGCAAAGACTCTGGCCATTCTGAGTTAGAGTAATGTTTACTGATGGTGGATATTTCAACTTTAGCTGGGTCCTCTGGTAATGCTTTATTACTGATAAATTCCAGATTTTCATTTCCCTGGACTTTCTTGAGTTAGAGATGCAGAGGAATAAGATTCATATTATCTTGTTTTCTTAATGAATGACTTTTTCAGAATACCAGGCTTGGAAGATGACCTCAGAGGATCAATAGCTCACATAGTGAAGAAAGCACTGGACCTGGAGTCAGGTAGAATTGTTTTCAATTTCCCCTTTTATTTTTAGAATTTCCAATTTGGTATTTAATTGAGGTTTTTAATTTGTTCTTTTTCAAGTTTTTTTTTTAATAATAAGCCCAATTCGTTGATCTTTTCTTTCTCTATTTTATGCAAGCAAGCATCTAGAGATATAAAATTGCCCCTTATAACCGCTTTGGCCGTATCCCAAAAATTTTGGTATGTTGTCTCATTATTGTCATTCACCTGGATGAAATTATTGATTGTGTCTATGATGTGCTCTTTCACCCATTCATTCTTCAGGATTAGATTATTTAATTACCAATTAACTTTTGGTCTATTTTCTCCTGGTCTTATATTGCATGTGATTTTTATTGCATCACGATCTGAAAAAGATGCATTTACTATTTCTGCCTTTCTGCATTTGATTTTGAGGTTTTTATGCCCTAACACATGGTCAATTTTT
>JAJPUD010000892.1:524332-541213 GCA_023553655.1 Myrmecobius fasciatus
TTTTTTTTTTTTTTTTTTTTTTTTTTTTTTTTTTTTTTTTTTTTTTGCTGAGGCAATTGGGGTTAAGTGACATGCCCAGAGTGTCACACAGCTAGGAAGTGTCTAAGACCAGATTTGAACTCAGGTCCTCCTGACTTCAGGGCTGGTGCTCTAACCACTGCACCACCTAGCTGCCCCCAACACATGGTCAATTTTTATTTTTATAAATATGAGACAATTCTCTATATATTTTAGAGATGAGACCTTTATCAGAACCCTTAAATGTAAAGATGATTTCCCAATTTATTGCTTCCCTCCTAATCTTGTCTGCATTGATTTTGTTTGTACAAAAACTTTTTAACTTAATATAGTCAAAGTTATCTATCTGGTTTTCAATTAAGAGTTCCAGTTCTTCTTTGGACATAAATTTATTCCATCTCCATAGGTCTGAGAGGTAAACTATATTATGTTCCTCTAACTTGTTTACAAAATCACTCTTTATATCCAGATCATGAACCCATTTAGATCTTATCTTGGTATGTGGTGTTAGATGTGGGTCAAGCCCTAATTTCTTCCACACTAGTTTCCAGTTTTCCCAGCAGTTTTTGTCAAATAGTGAATACTTATCCCAAAAGCTGGGGTCTTTGGGTTTATCAAAAACCAAATTGCTATAGTTATTGCCTAGTTTGTCTTGTGATTCTATCCTATTCCACTGATCGACTACTCTATTTCTTAGCCAGTACCAAATGGTTTTGATGACCGCTGCTTTATAATATAGTTTTAGATCTGGTACAGCAAGTCCACCATCTTCAGCCTTTTTTTTCATTAATCCCCTTGAAATTCTTGACCTTTTGTTTTTCCAAATGAACTTTGCTACTATTTTTTCTAGATCTGTAAGATAATTTCTTGGGAGTTTGATTGGTATGGCACTAAATAAGTAAATTAGTTTGGGTAGTATTGTCATTTTTATTATATTCGCTTGTCCTACCCATGAGCATTTTAAGTTTTTCCAATTGACTAGGTCTGATTTGATTTGTGTGGAAAGTGTTTTGTAATTTAGTTCATATAGTTCCTGACTATCCCTTGGCAGATAAATTCCCAAATATTTTATACTATCAACAGTTATTTTGAATGGAATTTCTTTTTGTATCTCTTGCTGCTGAACTTGATAGTAATATATAAAAATGCTGATGATTTATGTGGATTTATTTTGTATCCTGCCACTTTGCTAAAGGTGTGAATTGTTTCTAGTAGTTTTTTAGTTGAGTCTCTAGGGTTCTCTAAGTATACCATCATGTCATCTGCAAAGAGTGATAATTTGGTTTCTTCATTACCTACTCTGATTCCTTTTATCTCTTTTTCTTCTCTTATTGCTAAAGCTAACATTTCTAATACAATATTAAATAGTAATGGTGACAGTGGGCAGCCTTGTTTCACTCCTGATCTTATTGGGAATGGTTCTAGTTTGACTCCATTACATATGATGCTTGCTGAAGGTTTTAAGTAGATACTACTAATCATTTTAAGGAAAAGCCCATTTATTCCTATACTCTCCAGTGTTTTTAATAGGAATGGGTGTTGGATTTTATCAAAGGCTTTTTCTGCATCTATGGAGATAATCATATGATTTTTATTAATTTGGTTATTAATATAATTGATTATGCTAATAGTTTTCCTAATATTGAACCAGCCCTGCATTCCTGGTATAAATCCTACTTGGTCATGATGTATTATCCTGAGGATGACTTTCTGTAATCTTGTTGCTAAAATCTTATTTAAAATTTTTGCATCAATATTCATTAGGGAAATGGGTCTATAGTTTTCTTTCTCAGTTTTCTCCCTACCTGGTTTAGCTATCAGCACCATATCTGTATCATAGAAGGAATTTGGTAGTACACCTTCTTTCCCTATTTTTTCGAATAGTTTATATAGTATTGGGATTAATTGTTCTTTGAATGTTTGGTAAAATTCACATGTAAATCCATCTGGTCCTGGAGATTTTTTCTTAAGGAGTTAATAGCTTGTTCTATTTCTTTTTCTGAAATAGGGCTATTTAAATAATTTATTTCCTTTTCTGTTAATCTGGGCAATCTATATTTTTGTAGATATTCCTCCATTTCATTTACATTATCAAATTTATTGGCATAAAGTTGGGCAAAGAAACTCCTAATTATTACTCTAATTTCCTCTTCATTGGAGGAAAGTTCTCCCTTATCATTTTTGAGACTAATAATTTGATTTTCCTCTTTTCTTTTTCTAATCAAATTAACTAAAGGCTTATCTATTTTGTTGGTTTTTTCATAAAACCAACTCTTACTTTTATTTATTAATTCAATAGTTTTCTTATTTTCAATTTTATTGATCTCCCCTTTAATTTTCAGAATTTCCAATTTGGTATTTAATTGAGGGTTTGTAATTTGGTCTTTTTCTAGCTTTTTTAATTGTAAGCCCAGTTCATTAATCTTCTCCTTCTCTGTTTTACGCAAGTAAGCATCTAGAGATATAAAATTACCCCTTATAATCGCTTTAGCCGAGTCCCACAAATTTTGGTATGTTGTCTCATTGTTGTCATTCTCCTGGATGAAATTTTCGATTGTGTCTATAATTTGCTTTTTCACCCATTTGTTCTTCAGGATTAGATTATTTAATTTCCAAATAACTTGTGGCCTATTTTCTCCTGGCCTTATATTACATGTGAGTTTTATTGCATCATGATCTGAGAAGGATGCATTTACTATTTCTGCTTTTCTGCATTTGATTTTGAGGTTTTTATGCCCTAACACATGATCAATTTTTGTATAAGTTCCATGAACCCCTGAGAAAAAAGTATACTCCCTTCTATCACCATTCAATTTCCTCCAGAGATCTATCATACCTAACTTTTCTAGCCTTTTGTTAACCTCCCTAACTTCTTTCTTATTTATTTTGGAATTTGATTTATCTAATTCTGAGAGAGGAAGGTTGAGATCTCCCACTAGTATAGTATTACTGTCTATTTCTCCTTGCATCTCTCTTAACTTCTCCTCTAGGAATTTGGATGCTATACCACTTGGTGCATATATGTTAAGTATTGATACTGCTTCATTGTCTATGGAACCCTTTAGTAAAATGTAGTTTCCTTCCTTATCTCTTTTAATTAGATCTATTTTTGTTTTTACTTGATCCGAGATAAGGATTGCTACCCCTGCCTTTCTTTGTTCACCTGAAGCATAGAAGATTCTGCTCCAGCCCTTTACCTTCACTCTGTATGTATCTCTATGTTTTAGATGTGTTTCTTGTAAACAACATATTGTAGGATTCTGGCTTTTAATCCAGTCTGCTACCCGCTTCCGTTTTATGGGAGAGTTCATCCCGTTCACATTCACAGTTAAAATAACTATATCTGTATTCCCTGCCATCTTATTTACCCAGAGTTATGATTTTCTCTTCCCTTTCCCCTCTCTCCCTTCCCCCCTCCCCAGTACTTTGCTCTTGATGACCACCTCCCACCAATAATCCTCCTCCCTTTAGAGTCCCTCCCTCCCCTTTATACCTTTCCCCTAATCCTTCTATTAGTTTATCCCTTTCCTTTTCTCCCCTCCCTCCTACCTTCCCACAAGGAGGGTCAGGCCTTTCTTTGAAGCCAAATGTGTCTGATATACTCTCTTAGAGTCCAATCTAATGAGAGTAAGGTTTACACAATACTCATCGCCCTCCCTTCTTCCCCTCAATTATATTAGATCTTCTATGTCTCTTTATGAGATTTTGCCTTATTTTACCTCCTTTATTTTTACTTTATTTTGCCTCCTTTTCCCCCCTCCCCCCTTTTTCTTTTTCAGTATGGTATCCCTTCCACCTCTAATTTCTTTTCCATTATTATGAAAGAAAAATCAAATTATACTGCCATTCTTTAAAGGATACCTATAGTAGGAATAAAGTTCTCAAGAGTTTTCCTTTTTACCTTTTTATGTTTCTCTTGAGTTCTCTATTTGGAGGTCAAATTTTTTGTTCATATCGGGTCTTTTCATTAGAAATAGGTGAAATTCTCCTGTATCATTGAATGACCATCTTCTTCCCTGGAAGATGATGCTCATTCTAGCTGGATAACTTATTCTTGGCTGTAATCCAAGTTCTTTTGCCTTTCAGAATATCTGGTTCCAGGCCCTTCGATCCTTCAATGTGGAAGCTGACAGATCCTGTGTAATTCTAATGACAGTTCCTCGGTATTTGAACTGTTTCTTTCTAGCTGCTTGCAATATCTTTTCCTTGGTGCGATAGTCCTGAAATTTGGCCACGATATTCCTTGGGGTTTTAATTTTGGGGTCTCTTTCTGGAGGTGATCGGTGAATTCTTTCAATGCCAATTTTGCCTTCTGATTCTAAAACATCAGGGCAATTCTCTTTCATGATTTCCTGGAAGATAGCATCCAGGTTCTTTTTTTCATCGTGGCTTTCAGGGAGTCTGATAATCCTTAAATTGTCTCTCCTGGATCTGTTTTCCAAGTCAGTTGTTTTTCCTAGGAGATATTTCATATTTTCTTCTATTTTTTCAGTTTTTTGTTTTTGTTTAACTGATTCTTGAAGTCTTATTGAGTCATTTACTTCTATTTGTTCAATTTTAATTTTTAAAGTATTATTTCCTTCAGTTATCTTTTTTAGCTCCTTTTGTAGCTGGCCAGTTGAATTTCTTGATTCAATGCATTCTTTTTCCATTTTGCCAGTTTTATTTTTCAGTGAATTGTTGTCTTTTTCCAATTCACCAATTTTGTTTTTCAGTGAATTGTTGTCTTTTTCCAATTCACCAATTTTGTTTTTCAGTTCACCATTTTTATTTTCCAGTGAATTGGTGATTTTTTCCAATTCACCAATTTTGTTTTTCAGTGAACTGTTTTCTTTTTCCAATTCACCAGTCCTATTTTCCAGTTTTTGATATTTCTGTTGCCCTGATCTCAATTTATTTCCCCATTCTTCTTCTAGCTCTCTTTTGAGATTCTTAATGCAATCATCCAGGTAAGCCTTCTGAAAGGGAGACCAACTTAAGTCTGCCTTTGTGGCTTCATCTGGGATTGTTTTCATAATGTCAGGATCTGGGGACTGTTCTATTTTTTCTCCGTAAAAGCTTTCTATGGTGAGAGCTCTCTTCTGCTTCTTGCTCATGATTTAAAGTTGGGATATTGGTCAAAAGCAGAGAAAACTGCAACAATCTGTATTTGCCCTGGGGCAGTTTGCCGAGTTGACTTCCGGTCTGAGGCTGGTCGGGCTAGATTCGCACTAGGACCACGTTTTCAGCTGTTCTTGATCCACCCCCTTCCAAAGGCAGATCTGCCAAAGCACCTGCCCGCAAGTAGAGCAAAGTGGCCCAGACGTCTCCCAGGGGCTTCCTGGGTGCTCAAAATCCGCCCCTCTATCGCAGCCCTGACTTCCGCCCCGGCTGGAGTCTGATCGCGAGCAGCGGCCGATTTCCCCTGAGGCTAACCTTCTCCGGAGTTCTTTCACGGTAGATCTTTGATAGAAGTGCGTTGCAGTCCAAATGCTTGGCGGTGCTCTCACTCAGAAACCAGTTGGAAGGCTTACTTTGTCTGGGTTTGAGGGAATGTCAGAGGAGTTCACAGAGAAAGCTGTCCTCAGTTCGCCATCTTGGCTCCGCCCCACATGGTCAATTTTTATATAAGTTCCATGGACCGCTGAGAAAAAAGTAAACTCCCTACTGTTTCCATTCAATTTTCTCCAAAGATCTATCATATCTAACTTTTCTAGCAATTGGTTTACCTCCATAGTTTCTTTCTTATTTATTTTGTGGCTTGATTTATCTAATTCTGAGAGAGCAAGGTTGAGATGCCCCACTAATATTGTTTGGCTGTCTATTTCTTCTTGCATCTCTCTTAATTTCTCCCCTAGGAATTTGGATGCTATTGCACTTGGTGCATATATATTTAGTATTGATATTGCTGCATTATCTATGGTACCCTTTAATAAAATATAGTTTCCTTCCTTATCTCTTTTGATTAGATCTATCTTGGCTTTTACTTGATCTGAGATAAGGATCGCTACCCCTACTTTTTTTTTTGTTCATCTGAAGCGAAATAGGTTCTGCTCCAGCCTTTTACCTTCATCCTATATGTGTCACTATGTTTTAGATGTGTTTCTTGTAGACAACATATTGTGGGATTCTGGTTTTTAATCCAGTCTGATATCCACTTCCACTTTATGGGAGAGTTCATCCCATTCACATTCACAGTTAAAATAACTAATTCTTTATTTCCTGCTATTTTATTTACCCAAGTTATGTTTTTCGCTTTTATTTCCCCTTTCTCCCTTCCCCCCTCCTCAGTATTTTGCTTTTGATGACCCCCTCCCCCAAACAATCTTCCACCCTTTAGATCCCCTCCCCCTTTTTTACTCCTTTCCCCTGATTCTTCTATTTTCCCTTCTATTAGTTTATCCCTTTCTTTTCCTCCTTTCCCTCCCACTTCCCTCTAGCAACAGGCAAGTTTCTCAGTGAAATCAAATGTCTGATATACACTTTTAGAGCCCAAACTGATGAGAGTAAGATTTACACAATGCTTATCTCCTTCCCTTCTTTCTCTCAATTATATAGGTTTTCTTTGCCTCTTCATGAGATATTATCTTGTTTTAACCTCTTTTTTTAAATCTTATTTTACCCCCTTTTCCCTCTTTTCCCCAGTATGATAATCTTTCCCCCTCTAGTTTTCTTTTTCATATTATCAAAGTAATATCTAGTTAATTATAACCCTAAGCTTTAAGTATCCCCATAGTAGAAATAAAGTTCTCAAGAGTCCTTTCCTTTTTACCTTTTTATGCTTCTCTTGAGTTCTGTGTTTGGAGGTTGAATTTTTTTGTTCAGATCTGGTCTTTTCATTAGAAATAGGTGAAATTCACCTATATCATTAAATGACCATCTTCTTCCCTGTTATCTGGATAGGTTATCCTTGTCTGTAATCCAAGTTCCTTTGCTTTTCAGTATATCTGGTTCCAGGCCCTTCGAAACTTCAATGTGGAGGCTGACAGATCATGTGTGATTCTAATTATTGATCCTTGGTATTTGAATTGTTTCTTTCTAGCTGCTAGCAAAATCTTTTCCTTGGTGCGATAGTCCTGACATTTAGCCATGATATTCCTTGGGGTTTTAATTTGGGGTCTCTGTCAGGAGGTAATCGGTGAATTCTTTCAATGGTGATTTTGCCTTCTGATTCTACAACCTCAGGGCAGTTTTCTTTCAGGATTTCCTGGAAGATAGTGTTTAGATTCTTTTTTTCATCATGGCTTTCAGGAAGTCCAATAATCCTTAGATTGTCTCTTCTAGATCTATTTTCCAAGTCAGTTGTTTTTCCTAGGAGATATTTCATATTTTCTTCTATTTTTTCATTTTTTTGTTTTTGTTTGACTGATTCTTGAAGTCTTATTGAGTCATTCACTTGCATTTGTTCAATTCTTATTTTTAAAGTGTTGTTTTCTTCAGTTACCTTTTTAAGCTCCTTTTGTAACTGGCCAATTTGTTCATTTCACTCTTTTTCCACTTTACTAATTTTATTTTTCAGTGCATTATTGTCTTTTTCCACTTCACTAATTTTATTTTTCAATAAATTGGTGTCTTTTTCATATCTCTTTTGCAGGGCATTATATTCTTCTTGCAAGATATTGTATCCTTCTTGCACTGATTTCAGTTTATTTTCCCATTTATCCTCCAGCTCTCTTTTGAGATTCTTTATGCAATCTTCCAGAAAGGCCTTTTGAAAAGGGGACTAGAGATGGTCCTTGCTGATTTCCTCTGGAATTTTGTTTGAATGAACCTCAGGATCTGGGGTCTGCCCTTCTTTCTCTCTATAGAAGCTGTCTATGGTGAGAGCTCTCTTTTGCTTCTTTTTTTGTTTTTGTTTTTGTTTTTTTAGACAGTGTGGAGATCTGTTTAAGTCTAGAAAAGCAGCGGCTGAGGTACTTTTCCCTGGGGCAATTCTGTGAATTAACTTAAGGTGCTGTGCCAGTGGGGGCTAGGACTAAGTCCGAATTATTCTTTAAACAAGGCAAGTATGCCAGAACACCTGCCCCCAATCAGGGCAGAGTGTCCCAAGTGCCTCAGATAAACTCCAGGTGTTTGGAGTTTGGAGTTTGGAGTTTCTGCCAGGCTGAGTTGAGTCCCACCCTCACTTCCGGATTTCACCGAGTAAACCATTTATCCCTCTGCCCAAGTTAAACAGACCTGATATAAAGTTTTTCAGAGGTAACTGGAAGCAGTGTCCAAATATTTCTGGATTCGTTGACTTGAAGATCAGTTCAGAGGCTTGTTTTATTGTTGATTTGAGAGAAGATCGGAGGAGGAAACAGAGAGTCAGCTTCTTCACTCCGCCATCTTGGCTCTGCCCCCCCCCAAAAAAAATCAGGTAGAATTGTTTTCAAAACTAGCTTCGGAACTTTTCTGGACTGTGAGTAAGGAAGATGAGTTCAAATCCTCCCTCAGATACCTTCTAGTTTAGTGATTCTGCACAAGTGATTTAATTTCTGCCTTGGTCTGCTCATCTATTAAATGGGGATAATAAAATCACCTACCTCCCAGAATTGTCACAAGGATAACATAAAATAGTATTTATAAAGTGCTTTGGAAACCCTAAAACACTATGTAAATGTTAGCTTTAAAAAGCCTAACTTTTCTTCTGTTAGAGCTTATACCCTTTCTACCTTAGCCTCCTGATTCTGCTCTCTAGGGACATGCAGAACATGCTAATCCTACACCCATGTAATAGTTGTTCTAATGCAGCTCTTCTCCTTTCCTCAAATCTTCCCTCACTCTTTTCAACCCAAATATGCTTTGCTCCTTCAGCTAATCAACTGCACCTTCCTTATCCTCAGTGTTCTCATTTGTAAAATTGAGCAGCTGGTGGTCTCTAAAAAGTCACATATCTCTAAATATAGAATTCTATGAAGTAATTCTCATATATCTTGGTCTCTAGTCCTCTTGCTTTCTAGGGTGCTCTCCTCTGGATACTCTCCAAGTGGTAAAACCCTTCTTATATAGCCACAGGGAGAAAAAAAGCATCAATCAGCCAATAAATAATTATTAAGCATCTACCATGTGCCAAGCACAAAAAGAGGCATCTAGATGGTCCAGTGCATAGGAGGTTGGATTTGAAAACAGGAAAATCTGAATACAAATATGGCCCCAGACACTAGCTAGCTGTGTGACTCTTGGCAAGCCACCTAATCCTGTGTGCCTTAATTTCTTTACCAAAAAATGAACTGGAGAAGGAAATGGCAAACCACTCCAGTATCTGACAAGAAAACTCCACAAGGAATCACAAAGATTCAGATATGATTGAATGACTAGCAACAATGTGTCAGGCACTGTGCTAAGTAAGTACTGATGATACAAAGAAAGGCAAAAATATTCCCTGCCCTTGAAAAGCTCTCAATCTAATGTGAAAGAAAATAAATAACAATGTATACAAAGAAGATGTATATAGGATAAATAGAAAATAATCAAGAGGAAATGCTCTAGAATTAAGAGAGTTTGAAAAAGATTGGGTGAGATAAAAGGTAGAATTTATCTGGATAGAAGGTAGGATTTAATAATAAGAGTTTGCACTTATATAGCACTTATTATGTACCAGGGACTGTGCTAAACACTTCACAGATATTATCTGATTTGATCCTCACAACAATCCTGGGAGGGAGGTATTATCATCAACCTCATTTTACAGTGAAAGAAACAGGCAAATAAAAATTAATGACCTGCCCATGGTCACACAGCTCAGAAATATTTGAGATTCAAACTCAAGCCATACTGAGTATAGAGCCCAGTATTTTATGTACTGACCCATTTAGCTGCATTAAGGCCAGTGAAACCAGTGGGGAGATGAAGAGGGAGAACATTTCAGATAGGAGAAATACCTCAACTCTCAAAAAATATTAATGAAGAGTTATAGCCTGCATCACTAGAGGGAGGTATTGTCTCTGATAAAATAATAAATTCTTGAAGCAAAGTGATGAAAATTAATATCTATATGGTGATTATCATTCACAAAAAGCTTTTTTTCTTTTCACAATCTTAGCTTAGGTCCTTTCCTCTAAAATTACTTCCCAACTACATTGTAATCTTAAATATACAATTGCCTGCATGACATCTCTCTGCCCCTCTCCTCCCTCCCCCCATTAGCATGTGAACTTCTTAACTGCAAAGATTTAGTCTTCTGTATCCTCAGCACTCAGCACAGAGCCTGGTACCACAAGAAGCATCATACGAAGTAGACTGCCTAATGAATTACTTCTTTTTCTGTTTAGGCTCTTCCTGGTTTAGGTATTAGTACTATATTTGTAGTATAGAAGGAATTTGGCAGGACTCCTTCTTTGCTTATTTTTCCATATAGTTTACATAGTATTGGAATTAATTGTTCATTAAATAATTAGTAGGATTCATTTGTAAATTCATCTGGCCCTGGAAATTTTTTCTTAGGGAGTTGATTGATAATTTTTCAATTTCTTTTTCTAAAATGGGACCATTTAAGTAATTTATTTTCTCTTCTGTTAATCTTGTCAATTAATATTTTTGTAAATATTTGTCCATTTCAATTAGATTGTCAGATTTGCTGGCATACAGTTGGGCAAAATGGCTCCTAATTATTGCTTTAATTTCTTTTTCATTGGTGGTAAGTCACCTTTATCATTTTTGATGCTGCTAATTTGGTTTTTTCTTCCTTTTTCTAATCAAATTAACCAAAGCTTTATCTATTTTGTTGAGGTTTTTTTCCATAAAACCAATTCTTAGCTTTATTAATTAGCTTAATAGTTTTCTTAGTTTCAATCCTATTAATCTCTCTTTTGTTTCATAACTTCTAATTTGGTATTTAATTGGAGGTTTTTTAATTCGGTCTTTTTCTAGCTTTTTTAATTGCAAGTCAAATCATTGATCTCCTCTTTATTTTATTCATGTAACTATTTAGAGATATATAATTTTCCTTAAGAACTACTTTGGCTGCATTCCATAGGTTTTGGTTGATGAAATACTTCTTAAACATTTTTTCATTTGATTCTCACACCAACCCTGCCCAAGAAAGTTGATTATGTGTCTTAACAACTGTTCTAGACAAGTTTTTAAACTAATTAATTAAACTGGTCTGATTGACATCAACTTTGGGGACAAGTGAACACCATGGCTAGCTGAAGATAATTTTACCTAATTTGGTCATCTTCAAAAGATTTTAATTTTAATTTGTAAAAGGCCACTTCATTCTATGACAAATTACAGCTTATTTTTCTAACATATATTAGTGTGATTGGTTCTTTCCTTCAAATTATGTATTCTAGTACAAACCATACACTTTCAAGGATTTTGCTGCACTTCCTATTTTTAAAATCTAATTATACATATGTATAGATATATACATATATACACATATACACTCACATAAATGTATATACACATAGGTATATATAAACATGCACATGTATGCATACTATATGTGTGTTTATATAGATTTCACATATGCATACATATATATATATATATGAAGTAGGAAGACCTCATGTTATGACCCCCATTTTATAAATGGGACTCAGACAGTCAAAGAAGGAGTGGCATTTCCCAGATAACACAACTAATAAATAGAACAGGTAGTCACACCACACTTCTAACTCCAAATCTAGTTCCATGAAAGGACCCAAAAAGCAACCACATGGAATAAAAAAGGTAAACAAAGGACCTAGCTCATCCAAGAATAGATGAGTTCTAAACTTAGAAATTTCTAAAAACCTTGAAATACCTAGTAGCAAGAGAACTGAGTGAGGAACCAGGACAAATCCAGGTTTGTTTATCAGATTAGGTCTTGGAAAGGAAAAAGAGAGAGTTCTAAAGAGTTATGAATCAGGCAGACAGACAATAAATATTTATTAAGCACTCACTATGTACCAAGTAGTGTGCCAAGCACTGGGGATACAAGAGAAGGTAAAAGATAGTTCCTGATTGAGTAGCCTACAGTGTAAAGGAGGAGATCAGTATGCAAACAGATATGAACAAACAAGCTCTGAGTAAGATAAGGGAGAGGTGTTAGGAGGATGATGTCTTGCTGTCTATGTGACCTTGTACTTGAGTCATATAACCTATCTGATCCCAGTTTTTTTTTTTCCTTTGTAAAAGAAGACAATTAAACTAGATGACCTTGAAGGTCCCTTCCAACCCTAAAAACCCTGATCTGATAAGTATAGAAAGACACACAAGCCAGACCATTAATCCCAACAAAGGTCTCTGGGAAAGAAGGTATATAAAATATATTTCAATTAAATACTTTAGCTTGGTGAGCTAAACCAAATTATAACTGGGAAAAGTGTAGGGGAAAAATGCCTTGTGTTTCCAAATAAAGGCTGAGAACAGTATCTGGTTTATGAGTTTCCATGTAAACAATTAAGAAAAGGCATTTTTTGTGGTATCTGTACCCAGTTGGGGTTGATTTGGCTGAAGTAATGATGAACCCAGGCTTCAACGTGTAGTCCCATGACAGCAGCAGCGGTGTCTTGCAATATTATTAAATTGACCCTTAGTTAGTCCAACCTCTCTCTCCCCATTCAACTAAGATTATTTACTCAGGACTCTCCAGGGATTCAGCACCTTCCTACTATGTATTTTTGATCAATAGATCATAAAGACTTGGCTGAGATTCAATAAGAATTTCTTAAGCACCTATTATGTATCAGGCAGTGTGTAAAACTTTGAGAAGGGATCTGAAGACAATTCAGTAGGTATATGCTAAGGTCTATATCATGCCATGCATTTGGAAAGATGCAAAGATTAGTGACAATTTGTTTTCACCATCATTAGGAAGTGTGTGTGTGTGTGTGTGTAAGAGAGAGAGAGAGAGAGAGAAAGAGACTACAGATTAAAGGCAAAGTCATCAGTAGAATCCAATGATTCTCCATGATTTCTTTGATTTCATATCAATGTATATACTGTTATTAAACTTTATTTTATAAAAACAGAATTGAACAATAATGTGGCACAGAGAGAAAATATTGAGATCCAAAATCAAGAGACCTAAATCCAAATCCCTATTTAGTATTTCTTTTTTTTTCTTGCCAGTGAAAATGTATCATCTAATGAGATACATTTTATTTTATTTTATTTATTAATACTTTTTATTTGCAAAACATATGTATGGGGGTGGAGCCATGGTGACGGAGATCAGACAGGAATCTCTGTAACCTCCTCTAACCTTCCCTCAAACCAACAACATATGAAGCCTCTAGACTGATTTTGAAGCAAAAAAATCCACAATATCTGGAGGACAACACGATTCTAGAAGAACATACTCTGGAAGAACCTCAAAACAGGTCTGTTTTAATTGGGCAAGGGGGCGGTCTGCTGAACCCAGACTGCAGCGCAGGGAGACCAGGGCAGGGAGCTGGAGCAGAGAGCTGGAACAGGGAGCTGGAACAGGAGTCAGAACAGGAGTGGGAGCGTTGTGCTTTTCACACACCTAGGAGTCTTCTGGGGGCCTCTTGGCCAATCTGTCCTGATTGTGGGCAGGTGGTTTGGGGGGTCTGCCTTTTGTGGGGGGTAGATTGTGAACCACTGAACCCCTGATGAGCATCAGACCTAGCTGCCATTACACAACACCCTAGGGTGATCAATCAATCAGCAGGAGTGATCTGCACCTGACATAACTCAATCAGCAGAACTGCCCAGTTCCTGAAATAACTCAATCAGCAGAACTGCCCCAGGGCAAATTAAAGCAGCTGTCCCACCTTTGCCCTAAACAGACCTCACACCTTTAAAAAAAAAATGAATAAAAAACCAAAAAGAGCTGTCACCATAGACAACTTTTATGGAGACAGGGAAGAACAGACCTCAAATCCTGAGGCCCCTAAAGGTAAAGCAACTCGAGAAAAAGCCCCAAAGAGAGACATAAAATGGTCTCCATGTCACAAGGCTTTCTTTGAAGATTGCATAAAAAATTTTAAAAGAGAGTTAGAAGAAACATAGGGAAATGAAATGAGATCACTGCAAAATAAAATAGAAAAAATGGAAAAAAGAATGAATGAACAAAAAAATGTAATTGGTCAATTGCAAAAGGAACTAAAAACAGTAATTGAAGAAAGTAAGACATTAAAAATTAGAATTGAACAATTAAAAATGAATGACTCATCGAGACTTCAAGAATCAGTCAAAGAAAAACAAAAAAAATGAAAAGATAGAGAAAAACATGAAATATCTCCTAGGAAAAACAACTGACCTGGAAAATAGATCTAGGAGAGACAATCTAAGGATTATAGGGCTTCCTGAAAGCCATGATGAAAAAAAGAACCTAGACACTATCTTCCAGGAAATCAAAAAAGAAACCTGCCCTGATATTTTAGACCCAGAAGACAAAATACTCCTTGAAACAATCCACCGATCACCTCCTGAAAGAAACCCCAAAATTAAGTCCCCCAGAAATATCGTGGCTAAAATCCAGAACTATCATACCAAGGAAAAGATATTACAAGAAGCCAGAAAGAAACAATTTAAATATCGGGGAGCCACAATTAGGATCACACAGGACCTAGCAGCTTCTACTTTGAAGGATTGAAGGGCCTGGAATCAGATATTCCGAAGGGCAAAGGAACTTAGATTACAGCCAAGAATAAGTTACCCAGCTAGAATGAGCATTATCTTCCAGGGAAGAAGATGGTCATTCAATGATATAGGAGAATTTCACCTATTTCTACTGAAAAGACCAGAACTGAACAAAAAATTTGATCTACAAACACAGAACACAAGAGAAACATAATAAAGGTAACAAGGGAAAAAAAAAACTCTTGAGAACTATATTTATGTTATAGATACTTATAGAATGAGGGTTGATTTATGAATCTATTATTACATTACGATTATGATATGATTACTGTGATTTTATGATTATTATGATATGATAAACTGATAAAGAAATTAGAGGTAGAAAAGGGATAACACTGGAAGAAGAGGAAAAGGAGGTAAAATAAGGGAAATTTCATCACATGTAGAGGCAAAGAAAACCTATAATGTTTGAGGGGAAAAAAGGAAGGGGAATGAGAATTTGGTTCATCTCCATCTCATCAGATTTGGCTCAGAGGGAATAATAGACGTACTTATAAGGACACAGGAGAGAAAGGGAGGAAAAAGGGGTGGGTGAGGCTCAAAAGGGGAAGGATTGTTTGAGGGAAGTGGTTATCAAAAGCAAAATAGTAGGGAGGAGGGAAAGGGGATAAGAAAGAGAAAAGCATAAGCTAGGGTAAATAAGATGACAGGAAATACAGAATTAGTTATTTTAACTGTGAATGTGAATGGAATGAACTATCCCTTAAAGCAGAAGCAGATAGCAGACTGGATTAAAAACCAGAATCCAACAATATGTTGTATACAAGAAACACATCTAAAACATAGAGATACATACAGGGTGAAGGTAAAAGGCTGGAGCAGAATCTATTATGCTTCAGGTGAACAAAAAAAAAGCAGGGTAGCAACCCTGATCTCAGACCAAGTAAAAGCAAAGATAGACTTAATTAAAAGAGACAAAGAAGGAAATTATATCTTCCTAAAGGGTACCATGGATAATGAAGCAATATCAATACTAAACATATATGTACCAAATGGTATAGCATAGAAATTCCTAGAGGAAAAGTTTAGAGAGATGCAAGAAGAAATAGACAGCAAAACTATAATAGTGGGGGATCTTAACCTCCCTCTCTCAGAACTTGATAAATCAAAACACAAAATAAATAAGAAAGAAGTTAAGGAGGTAAACAAAATGTTAGAAAAGTTAGGTATGATAGATCTTTGGAGGAAATGAAATGGAGACAGAAAGGAGTTTACTTTTTTCTCAGCAGTCCATGGAACTTATACAAAAAGTGACCATGTGTTAGGACACAAAAACCTCAAAATCAAATGCAGGAAGACAGAAATAATAAATGTATTTTTTTCAGATCATGACAGAATAAAAATCACATGCAATATAAGGCCAGGAGAAAATAGACCAAAAACCAATTGGAAACTAAATAATTTTATCCTAAAGAATGAATGGGTGAAACAGCAAATTACAGACACAATTACTAATTTCATCCAAGAGAATGACAATCATGAGACAACATACCAAAATTTGTGGGATACAGCTAAAGCGGTAATAAGGGGAAATTTTATATCTCTAGATGCTTATTTGCATAAAATAGAGACAGAGAAAATCAATGAATTGGGCTTGCAACTAAAAAAGCTAGAGAAAGAACAAATTAAAAACCCCCAATCAAATACCAAACTTGAAATCCTAAAAATAAAAGGAGAGATTAGTAAAATTGAAAGTAAAAAAACTATTGAATTAATAAATAAAACTAAAAGTTGGTCTTATGAAAAAACTAACAAAATAGATAAACCTCTAGTTAATTTAATTAGAAAAAGGAAAGAGGAAAATCAAATTGTTAGTCTCAAAAATGAAAAGGGAGAACTTTCCACCAATGAAGAGGAAATTAGAGCAATAATCAGGAGTTACTTTGCCCAACTATATGCCAATAAATTTGACAACCTAAGTGAAATGGAGGAATATCTACAAAAATATAGATTGCCCAGATTAACAGAAGAGGAAAGAAATTACTTAAATAGTCCCATTTTAGAAAAAGAAATAGAACAAGTCATTAATCAACTCCCTAAGAAAAAATCCCCAGGACCAGATGGATTTACATGTGAATTCTACCAAACATTTAAAGAACAATTAACTCCAATATTATATAAACTATTCAAAAAAATAGGGAATGAAGGACTCCTACCAAATTCCTTTTATGATACAGACATGGTACTGATACCTAAACCAGGTAAAACAAAAACAGAGAAAGAAAATTATAGACCAATCTCCTTAATGAATATTGATACAAAAATCTTAAATAAAATTTTAGCAAAGAGATTACAGAAAATCATTCC
>JAJPUD010000893.1:0-32983 GCA_023553655.1 Myrmecobius fasciatus
TTTTTTTTTAGTAATAATAGTTTTTTCAATAATAGCTTTTAATTTTCAAATACATGCAAAGATAGTTTCAACGTTCGTCCCTGCAAAACCTTGTGTTTCAAATTTTTCTCCCTCTCTTCACCTACTCCTTCCCCTAGATAGCATAGGTTAAAGATGGAGCACAACCACCTGTGTCCACTCATGCACATAACCCCTGCCCTGCCCTGCCCTGCTGGCTACCACCTTGAGGTACCTTGAGGAGGCCCGGCATCCATAGCATGGTGGATATGGTGAGCATGGCCCGATGGCCTCGCTCCATCTGCTTCAGCTCACACTCTACCCAGGTGCAGGGCCAAGCATCACAATTCTGCCAGAGATATCCCCAGCCCATCAGGTTAGCTTCTGCTCCCCGGGCCCCAGCTTTCTGAACCCCTCCACTCCCAGGCTCATCTCTCCCTTCTTCTCCAGTCAGAAAATGAGGGGGCTCACCACTTTCCATAGACCTGATACACAGGTAGTGGTCAGGCTTGCCAGGCCTTCAACGGACATTACCACCTTGGAACTTGATAACGTCCCCATAAGGCAAATGCTGTTTTCACCCCCATTTCTCAGATAAGCACCGAGGTTAAGAAAATGCTGAGAAATGGTTTGCTCAGGGCCAGAGTAAATGTCTGAGGCGTACTTTGGGACTTAGCCCAGAAGTCTAAAGCCCGCTGACTCCACATATCATGTGCAAACATATACACACACATGTGCATCTTCATGACAGCATCAGAGCCCTTTCCCCTGTGGTCCCTCGACATCTCAAAATGCCTCTCCCAGAAAGTTTTCACCAGACACAGGCTGCAGAGGTAGAAGGGGCCTTAACATTCACCTCGTCTCACCCAGTAGGGCAGTGGGCGGTACAGCGGCTAGAGACTGGACCAGGAAAGATGTGACTTAACTAAGATCACACTGAGAGTGAGGAGCAGAGCTTGAATTTGAATCCAGGTCCTCCAGAAGTATTTCTTGGTCTCCTTTCCCCAGCACCTCCTGCCAACTCAGTTCCCCCATTCACTAAGTTCTAAGGTCTGACATAGGGGACCAGACCACCCAGGCCCTGTGTCCAGTGGAGGATCCCAACCAGAGGTAGTCCTCATGATTCACACTCAGAAAAAAGGCTGCTGTGACAAGAAAGAAGCCCAGGGGAGCCAGGGCGATGGTGAGCAAAGGGCTTCCTCCCCCGGGGTCCTGTCCTTGTCCCCACCCAAGGGCAGAAGATCTACAGCTCACCAGAAGTGTGGGTTCTTGGAGCCCAGAGGGTCCCAGATGTTCTGGGGTAAAAGCACTCCGCTTTTCTCGTTCATGCTGGAAAGGGTGGGCGGGGGTAGAGCTGGGAGCAGGGGTAGGTTGGCCAACTTTCAACTGCAGAGGAAAAAGCGTGGATGTTGGATTCTGTGAGCTACACCCATTCTCCCTAGATGGGAATGCTCCCAAGTCCCCTTCACATCCTTGCCCAGAGGGCTTCCCAGCTGGCTTTTCCACTCCCTACCTGAATGCTGCTCCCTTTCTCACCTTTCCCTACTCAAATTCAAGGAAAGTTTTGTTCAGATTTTTCTTTCTCAACATGACTCTTATGAAATGTTAAAAAAAAATTTGATTGTACATGTATAACCTATATCAGATTGCTTGCTTTCTTGAGGAGGGAGGAGGGATAAAAAAAACTGGAACTCAAAATCTTACAAAAATGAAGATGAAAAAACCATCTTTACTTGTAACTGGAAAAATAATATACAATTAAAACTAAAAGATTTTTTTTTTAAATTTAAGGGAAGTTTTGTTTCTTTCCTCAAACCTTTCTCCAGTCCCTGTTGTACATGGATGCTGTGTTGTAGGGGGCATTCTTGGATCAGCTGACTGCTGATGTGCCGTTCTGGAATTCTGGACAGTTGTCTGGCTCTGCTTCCTCTTCCTTCTTTCCATTTTTCCTCCTTTTCCTTTACTTGACCTTTTCTGTTTGACCCCAGGACTCCCTTAGTCACTCTAAGCTGAGCTGACTTCTGCCCTGGGGATTTCCCTCCTCTACCTTCTATTCCCCACCTCCCTCCCTCCACCCTTGCCATCCTTGCAAATTCTTACATTGAAGGGATTGGGGGGAGGCTGAACAGAGCACTGGAGACCCCCATGACTCTGAACATCCAGCACGTAGAGCAGGTCATCACTTTCAGAACGGCTAGGGAAACCTACCCAAAGCTGAAGTCCACTCACTGCCCCTGGACCCTGGTTGTGGAGCTTAGGGAAGAAGAAGAAAAGGAGTCAAGCATGGAGCTCCCGGCTCCCTTCCCTGACAGGATCACCCTGTACCCCACCCTCACCCCTTTCATCCACAGCTCTCACATGGGTCAGGGACCCGAAGACTCCGGAGATAATGGTTTTTTTCCAGCCTATCTAGATTCTACCAGACTCTAACCAGATCCTATCCAGATACTCCATACCTCAAATGCATGTTCCACCTTGGAAGCATCTTCCATTTTGTGGGTATTCCTGTTCACAGTTGTTGGATCCTTGTTCCTCAGGGTTTCCTCAGGAGGTGGAGAGAATACTAAGGTAGCTGGGAAAGAGTTTCTGCAAAATGCGAGAGTCCCCGTAGGGCTGAGGCCCTTCCTTATATATATATATATATACATATATATATATATATATATATATAACTGGTCATCTCATCTCACCCCTGTTCCATTCCATTCCCCTCCTTCCCATGCTATCCCCCTCCCTCCCATTCCATCCTCCTCCCCATTCTAGCCCCCTTCTCCCATTCTCTCCTGATCTCTCATTCTGTCTCCCTTCTCCCTCTTCAGTCGCCTCTATTTTGCCCTGCCCTCCCCGCTTTCAGCAGCTTTCTCTCCCTTTCAAAGACTCAAGGCCTCCTTCTCCAGACTCAGTCCCCTCACCCAAACAGCTCCACACGGGCTTTGGCTCTGACTGGGACCTCTAGTAGAAAAGCTTCACTATTGGGATTTTGACGATTCTTGCTGTTGAGGGAGAGGAATAAAGGACAAAGAGGGGAGAAAGATATGAAGGGAAGGCGCCCCAACCTGGGGTACTATTGGGGTCTTGTGGTGATGAGAGAACTAGGACTGAACTTCCCTGAAGAAATGAGCTTAAACTTTGATGTTTAGGAGACTCTAAAACTTGACCCTGACAAACAAAGGGAATTAACTTTTTCCTTGGAGGAAGTAAACTGGATTGTTGATGAGCCTTCTTGCCTAGGAGTAGGGAAATGAAAGACATGAGGCAGCATGGCAGAGGAAAGAACACTGAATTTAGAGGTAGGAGAGCCAAATAAATGCTAATCCTGCCTGGTGACTTTAAGTCATACTCTCTGGGCATCAATTTCCTAATCTGTAATATGAGGGGCTTGAACCAGATGAACTCTAAGACCCTTTCTAGCACCAACATTTCCAGATGAATGGATCAATAATGCTCCAATTTGGAGGTGAAGGGGTGGGGAGGATGAAGGCATAGATATATAGAAGAGGGTAGTCTTATTATCTCTTAATTTTTTAAAAATATATATTTTATTTTCCATTCTAATTATATTTTAAAAGAATTTCAAAACATTAAAAATAAAGTTTTTAGTTCCAAATTCTAATCCTTCTCTTTCCCCTTTCTGAGAATATAATCAAATGGATTAATAATGCTCCATAGGTGGGGGTTGGGGAAGATGAAGACATGAATGTATAGAAGAGAGTAGCCTTATTATCTCTTAAATTTTTTAAAAAATATGTTTTCTTTTCCATCCCAATTATATATTAAAATAATTTAAAAACATCTTTTAAAAAAGTTTTGAGTTCCAAATTCTAATCCTTCTCTTCTCTCTTCTTGCGAATATATTCAAATATGGTTTATGTCCTTATTACCTCTTAATCTGCAGCATAAAGGAGACACTGTCCCCAGCTTCTTCCAAGTTTCCTATGCTCACCAGCATAAGGACTCTTATCTGAAAAGGGAACAAAGGGCTTGTTCAAGGATCCTCTGTCCCCCATTCTAGCCTAACCCCTGGTTTCTGGCACAGACTAAACCCTTCCCCTCTCCCACCTTCAGTCATCTCCTGTAGCCCGCCATGGCCCTTTACCCTGGCATCCTTCTTCATGGGGTTGCCCAGTTCACACAGCACTAATTGACTCTCATTCTCCTTCTTCTGGATACAAAGGAGTTTCTCAAAGTTCTGTGTAGGGGAGGCAAGGAGGGATTTGAATTCACTGGCACCTATCTAGGAGCCAGCAACCCAGAAGGGTAAAGACCTTTCAGGCTCATGGTGCCTGAGAAGGGCAAAAGCAGCATCAGATGCCCTCACCTTGATGTCACTCAGTGCCTGCATGAAATGGGAGCCTTGGGGCAGATGTACAGCCAGCTCAGCCTCATAGGCACCTTCACCCTTATTGGCCGTGTCTACTTGCAGCTTCAGCAAATTGTCTGCCCCGATTATAAGTGAAGAACCTTCCCTGGAAGAAGCATAGTGAAAGCTAGGGACATGGGCCAGAGGTAGTGGGGCTTGGATGGTACCCATGGTGATGGATGAGAAGGAGATTAAACATGAGCACTGTGGGCATGGGCTAGGGGTAGGGGGAAGGCTCAGGGTGAGGGCATAGGAAAGATGGAGATAATGGCACAGAAAGTCACAGCTCAGGGCTGGAAGGGCCCCTGGTTTTGTCTGGCACGCCTGCTTTCCTTCAGTTATTCATCGAGTTGAATTCTCATCTTTGCAGTGAGAAAACTGAAGGCTAGAGACGTTTCATGATTCATCGAAGATTGTAGCAGGAGGAAAAGGGCAAAGGGTGGACAAGCTATCAGCCTGGGGGCAAGCAGGGGCCCACTCACGTGCTGGCATTGAGTTGTAGCTGGGGCACGCATAGATCATCTTCCCCACAGTCCAGGATGATGCGAGTCTAGGGGGAAAGTGTCCCATCAGGAGCCTGGGTCCTGGACCGAATACTTTTCCTATTCTACTTCCTCTATTTCATCATCCCCAACTTGGACTGGCAAACTCAGCCTCATCTTCAGTTTGTTTTCTACTTTCTTTCCACCCCCTTTCTCAAGGTCCACCCTGGCTCCCCAGCTGACCCTCCCCTTACCTGCTCCTGGACATGAGTATCTCCATTCAGTATGAGGGGCAGGGGCCCTTCAGCACCCTTGCTCTTTAGGGACATATTAAGGCTAATCACGATGGGACTCAGCTTGTCTCGGAATTCAGCCTCATCCTAGAGGTAAGATAATGGGGGATGAGGAGTAAGAAAAACCCTGCCCCTTAAGGCTTCCCTCCACACACACATCAGAGATTTCTCCAGTCTCGAAACCTTTCACCTTGAAATTCCCATCTCTTCCCATCTCTCCTCCTGTATCTCACTAAGCCAGCCTTCACCACCGAGAGTCATGAGGGGGCCAGGGTAGAAAAGCTTGGTGACAGTAGTGGAAATGTCATGAATGGGATATTTTTTAGCTGTCGTTACAGCTATTTGCAATAATTTAACATCAACTGGAATTCTCTATCAGGCATTGGTACAATGTCATTATAGAACAGTAACCTATATTTTCTTTTTCTTTTTTATAGTCAGCTTTTCAAAAAAAAATTAATTTAATTACAAAAATTTAAATAGTATTTTATTTTTCTAAATACATGTAAAGATAGTTTTCAACATTCACCTTTGCAAAACCATGTGCTCCAAATTTTTCTCCCTCTTTCCCTCCTCCCCCTTACCTGAGATAGTAAGCAATCTGATATAGTTAAACATGTGCAATTCTTCTAAACACTATTATTTTAATTTTCTAATGAAAATGCCTAACTTGGTGCTCTTTAAACTTCTAGCATTGTCAACCCTAGTCTTGCCCTTAACCTACCCGCAAGAAAGCCTCAGTGTCGTGACAGAAAGGGCCATGTCCACTGCTTAGTTCTAAGTCTAGATTAGTGCCTGACTGCTGAGAACTCAGCAAAAGCACTCGCCGGCCCTGTCGTGGTTTCATCCGGTCCAGCTGCAGCTCAACATCTATACCTGGGCACAGAAGAAAGGGGAGGGGAGAGATGAGCTAATAATGCCAGTGTAGGCAAACCCATCAGGTATACCCAGACCCGTGTTCCTTAAACCTGGGCAGAGTTACTCACGAAGCTTCTCCGGGATGCTGTGCCCAGTGATGCTCAAACACATTTGGATTTTGAAACTGGGGGAAAAAAAGGAGTGTTTAAGCATTGAGGTCCTCAGGCAAGAGCTTAACTCATCAACTCTCAAAAAGCCCACATCTGTCCCCTCTCCTCCTCACCAGCTGACTGCAACTGTGGTCTTTGGGTCGGAAAGTGTACAGTTCTTCACAGTTGGGTTCAGTACCTCTGGCACCAGTAATCGAACAGTGGCCCACACTACGGGCTGGGCCCTAGGAAAGATGCATCACTCATACGTCTCTGCTGTTGGTTAGTTGTTTGTCAGTCATATCTGACTCTTCATGACCTTATTTGGGTTTTTTTCCAATAGAGATACTAGATCAGTTTGCCATTTCTACTGCATCACCATCTAGTTCACATGCCTTTCTACTCCTACTATAATGTTACTCCTGTAAGTACATACTTCTCAAAAGAGCCACTGAGATCCTTAGGGGAACTGTTCCATGCCAATGCTCACCTGTATACGGCCACTCCGTTGGCTCCAAATGCTCCCACCAGCAGGTCTGTGGGCATAGGAGGTAGAGTCAGAAATAAAAATACTGCAGGTCAAACCATGTGTTTCCCCAGCCATTAGCTTAGAAGCTATGGATTCCTCCTTGTTTTTTCTTGTCCTCCTCCCCCATGAAAATTTGGGCTAATGAAGAGAGCCATCTGCACCCAGAGAGAGGACCATGGGGACTGAGTGTGGATCATCACACAGTATTTCCACTCTTTTTGTTGTTTGCTTGCATTTTGCTTTCTTTCTCTCTTTTTTCCCCTTTTTGATCTGATTTTTCTCGTGCAGCATGATAGTTATGGAAATCTTGTATAGAAGAATTGCACATGTTTAACATATATTGGATTGCTTGCCGTCTAGGGGAGGGGGTGGGAAGAAGGGAGGGAAAAAATTATAACACAAGGTTTTGCAAGAGTGAATGTTGAAAAGTAACTGTGTATATTTCTGGAAAATAAAAAAGCTTTGATTAAAAAAGAAAGCTGAATAATTAGGGATCCAGATGTAGAATTCAGCTTAGATGAAAGAAGGGGAAAGGAAGAGATCTGGAGACCATGAAATGGTAGATTTAGGTGTGGGCACTTGGATAGAAAGATTTCCTAACTGTAGTGTTCCCTGGCATTGGGAAGCAGCATCTGAAGCACTTTCCTACATAATTTGGGCTTGTCCCAAGAATAGCAACACTAGATTAGAATGGCATCCTAAGTAGGAACATTGGCAGGCACCTGGATATCCATTAGCATCAATGTCCATGTCCCCTTTCAGGGCAAAGCCAAAGCCAGAACCTTGGTGGAAAGGGCTATCGAGAACCTGCGATGGTCGTGGGCTCAGACCCTCATCCTGTCCCTGGAATATAAAAACTCGGCCTCGTCCTTTGGGGCCTCCAAATGGGGCACCTACTGCTATATCTGGAAAAGAAAAGAACAGTCATTATACTGCTTCATCCAGCATATTCAGAACCCAGGTCTCCTCCTCCTCCTCCTCCTCCTCCTCCTCTTCATTTTGCCTTTGACCTCACCATTGTATCCATCCTGATCCAGATCACCAAGAGGAGCAATAGCTGAGCCAAAGCGCCCATATAACTCAGTGCCAGTCAGATGCCTGGGGTTGCCCAGGGAATGTGGGGTTTGGTGCTGCAGGTAGACATATACCCGTCCCACTTCTGCCAGCTTTCGGTTGGCTCTTTGCTCCATGAAGAGTGGGGCACCTACCAGCAGGTCGTCTCTCCTGTTAAATGGACAAAGCATTGTCACCACAAGGAGGAGGCGGATAGAATACCAACCCTTCTAGAGGGCTATAGGGAGAATCTGAACTCAGTTGTGGGGTCATTTTGAGGAACCATGTCTTTTAAAGTAGTAGATATAATAATGCCCAGGAGAATGATTCCCCACAGTGGGAGTTCACCCCTCCTCACCCATCCCTGTTGATGTCAGTCACAGCCACTGTGTGCCCAAAATATGATGCAACCTGTAAGGAGACGCATATTTCATTCTAGGGTTTCAATCTCCTTCAACTCAGGACAGTCCAGATAATCCTCAGCATCTGGACATATTCCTGCCCAGTGGCCTTGCCCATGACACTGACAACATAATAGCCCCTCTCATCCATGGATCACCTTCTCCCACCAGTCCAAATCCCTCCTGCCCCATCCAGGCTCCCTCTTCCCCCAACCTGCTCTCCTTGAAGCAAATGCAGGATGCTCTGGTTCTGGTAAAAAATCTCCACCTGTGGGGAAGGTGGGGACTCAGTTCCACTGGAAACATAGGTGAATGTCCAATGAACCTGGGGGCCTGGCAGGAATCATGACTATTTTTGCCTACTGGACCCTTTGTGGGGAACCCAACCTATTATGAGAAATCCCCTTAACTACAGGTCCCACTGGGAGATGATGGTCTGGCAACAGAAATGGAGCTGAGATTTGGAAAAGGGAAAGAAACTTGAGAAAAGGTCATTCTGGAGTTGTGGACGGAGAGGCTGAAGGGGAAAACTGAGTTGGTGGGGGTGAGCAGGGCAATGGTATCGGAATTAGGAAGACCGAGGGACTCACCGCTCCCAGTGTTGTGCTCCAGTTGGGGACACCCAGTACATACTCTGGAGAAGAATAGCCATCCTCTGAGCAAGTTGAGGACAATTTTTGCCTTTACCCCAGGTCCTTGAGGGCCCTTCATTACTCTCAGAGACTTGGAAATGCTTCCCTCTCAGGACTATCCTCAACCAGAACCCCTGAGTGGATGGAACTGTCTTTACCTGTATCTTTAGGATTTCCATTAAATTCTCCCACGGCCACAGAGTACCCTGTAGATAGGGAGCATTCATTGACAGGGGGCCACTCCCTCACCCTCTCACCCAGAAGGAAAGGCTGAGGACCAAGGACAAAGGGAAAGAGCAATAGGAGCGCTGCCGTGAGTAAAAATGATGGGGGTGTGAATTATGACCCTGGTTTGGGGAATGAGGAGAAGACCCGATACCCCGATAGGCGTCCCAATACTCAGATCTAAAGCCATTCTTGCTCAGACGCTGGGAAGGCACGGTCCAGAGGAGTGAGGACGTGGTGTAGCTGGACATGATGTCAGAAAGCTGAGCGAGGGCTAGCAGACCTGGGGAGTGGGAGATGGTTTGGTCTAGGGCTAGAAAGGGCTTTTCCTCGCAGCACCCCTCAGGGTCTCAGCCCAGCAATGGGGGAGAGGAGGATGCATCGCAGGGTCGGGACTCCTGGGTTCCCATCTAGCCATTCAGAGCGCCCAGGATGATGTTCTGACCCATCTCCCCTGGGGCACATTGGGAAAAATCTCAAAAGAGTGATGGAGGACTGGAAAGAGGAAGTGGGGGTGGATATGGAAGGGGAAGAGGCTGGTCGGGAAGGACGATACCTATGAAATAGTAGCCTCCAGGAGCCCCCAAAACCAGCTCCCCAGACTGAAAGAGAAGCACAGAAGGTGAGGGCAGCTCCAGGCAGACACTCCACTCTCCCCCCTCCCCCCGCCTCAATTCAATAATTTAACTCAAAACTACATTTATTAAGGTTCTCGCACTGTGCCCCCATTCTGAATTCCCCCTCTCCCCTAATTGTAATTTCTCTTGCCCTTAGCCCTCATTCACCTGGGTGACTGTGGAACTGAAGCCTACTTCGCAGTACCGCAAGTCTCTGCCTGGACCGGGATAGGAAGAGAACATGCGGAGAGAGGAGTCAGTTACTCACCTGGCTAGGAGCCCCTCCCGACCACAAAGGGGCAGGACCAGGGAGCGGGCCTGGCCACTTCTGGGGGTAGACCCAAGAGAGGGCCCCGGGGGGTAGCGGGGGCGGGGCGGGGGCTCACGGTAGCTCCCCAGGTAGAGCAGGTTCATGGCATTCTCCCGGCAGGGCGAGAACTCGGCGCGACGGCCGCTCTTCGGCTGAGCCACAAAGCAGCTCCCGACCGGCGTCTTTCCAGCCTCCTCAGTCAGCTCCAGTACGTTCCAGTGCTGCCAGGGAGCGCATGCCTGGGGGAGTGGCAGGACGCAGAGGGTCCTGGGGATGAGGCAGCGCCCAGGGCGCTTCCCCTCTCCATGGCCTCCCCACCCTCAGGGCATTGGGACCTGGCTCTCTCTTCCTCCCTCTTCCCCTCTCCGGGCCTGCCCCCGGCTGTCCAGTGTCGGTTCGCTCAGTGCCCATAGGGGCGCTTCTTCGTGCCTGTCTGCTATCCAGTGCCAAGCTCTATCTTCCTTGGCAGTCCAATGCCCTCCTTCAAACCTTCCTGGTCCCCATCACTATCACTCAAAGACCCATGCTTGCGCAGTGCCCACCACAATGATGTCCTTCCAACTGACAACGGATGCACCAAGTCCCTGATTAGCCTTGAAGGTCTTGAAAATGATGATGCCCATGCTGCTGTTCTTATCGTCTGGAAGGAAGAGAGAATTGGGGTTGGAGGTCATCAGGGACCACTTCCCATGCTTTCTCCAGCCTGCACTGCTGTCACCCCAGCAAAGATCTTAGTAGACACCTCTCCTTCCCTTCCCTCTCCTTTCTGGGGCCCAAGACTCACCGAGGTCAAATTTCAGGGTGCTGCAGTTACTCCCCTTGGCTGCCCAGGGACAGAGGAACACACCTCCAGTCTCCTCCCCCTGGCGGCCTACAGCCCGTGGAGCTCCTACCACGATACCAGTACTGTAGACAGAAAGGGCCCTGAACTGAGGTCATCTGGTCAGCATTACCCAAGGGGAGCAAGAACAGGAAGATGAGGCTGATCAAACCTTGTGGGAAGGAGGCAGCTAGGTGGTGCCGTGGTTAGAGCACCAGCCCTGAAGTCAGGAGGACCCAAGTTCAAATCTGATCTCAGATTTGACCCCAATTGCCTCACACAAAAAACAAACAACCCCCCCCCCCATCTGGTGGGGAGATGCTGAGGCATGGGATCATAGGAATTAAGAGGAAAAGTGAGTTTAGGGATGATAAACCCTATGATTAGGTGTGGGCTGGGGGAAGAGTGTGATTTAATATTGGGAATATCTGTGGTTCCTTTTCTTTTCCTGCCCAACCCCAATTCTCTTTTAGTATTTGGTGTTTTCATGCTGTCCACAGCATGTGCAGGACCCCTTAAGTTTGCCTTTTCTGGCTAGGGTCTGTAGTACTTCTCCCCTCTCTTTCAACATAAAACTTTTATCTGTCTTGTGCTCAATCCTTTGGAAAAGATCATACAAACTCTTTCTCTTAAAGGTACAAATGCTCAATAAGGGCAATGAATCGGACTTCTCCCAGAAATAGCTAAATTTTAACAAAGAATTTTATTCATGCCATGAAATAGAAAAAAAAATAAAAGGTAGAATTTCAGGCTGAATTGGTGGGTAAACAATTTGAGGGGCTCAGATGATGGTCTACTTTGGTTCCTAAAGGTTTATGTCTGTAGATACAACCATGTGTCCCTGTCCTCACTCTGGTCGGTCCAGGTTTCTCTGTCAACTTTCCATTGACCCATGACTCACCCGCCATAGTCATCCTGGTAGAAATCCAAAGCAAATCCAAAGTGGCTGCCCTCAGGACCCATGTAGAGGGCTGGCTGTGCAGCATCCAGATTTAGGGACCAGGCAGGGGGAACACCACCTGGCACCAGCAGCAGATATATCCATTCCAAGAGCCACAGAGCAGGCAGCAGGCACTTAGTCCTAACCATCCTTCTCCTGCTGATGCACCCTGAATAGAACTCTTTAAAGACAATTCTTTTTTTTCTTTCACGCCACCACTGCCAACCGCAGGAAGTTGCTCCTTATCAAGCTAGCTCCCAAAATAACTCATTGAATGACAGGGATGAGACAACATTCTTATAACACTGCCCACTGAATCTGCTGGTTTGACAAGTGGGAAATTCATCAGGGAATGAATGCATTGGGATGGAATTCAGAACAGTTCCTTGAGAGCTATGGCACTCTATGGTTAGAGGGCAAGATCTAACTTTCCCCCAAATGGAAAAAGAAACTTTTTTTCCTTTCACTTCTCTCACCTCCTCCCCTTGCCTTGCAGATACAACAGGGTAATATCAGTGGCAGTTGTTTCCTTATTACTAGTTAGCATTACCCCTCAGTTCATCAGTTACCACAGCTCTGCAGCTTCCTTTAAGGGGGCCACTCAAGTCTTTCTTAGGGGATTGGTCATAGCAAATAATGGGTAGTACTCTGGCATTGAGTCTGCTCCAGTCACTTAACAGAAGACAAGACAATAAAGGCTAAATTAGAGCAAAGTGGAAACTTTGTAGAATGGGAGTGTGAGGGAAGCTCTTCAGAGCACAGAGAGAGTACTCTGCCAAAGAGGAAAAAGGGCATGAGGACAACGGAAGGAAGCAGGCACAAAGAAAGGTCAGAGGCAAGGAAAAGATGCCCATCATTCCATCACTGTGCCACTAAGAACCCTAGTTCTGTTGCTAGACTGTTCTGAATATTACGCATGCTCTTTCCCTTGGAAATTACTTTTGTTGTTCAGTTATTTCAGTTGTATTCAACTCCTTCATGAGCCTATTGGGGTTTTCTTGGCAAAGCTACTGAAGTGGTCTGCTATTTCCTTCTCCAGCTCATTTAAGTGACTTGCACAGGGTCACACAGCTAGTGCAGATGTGAACTCACCACATCAACACCTATACTTTGTATTTAATTATCTGTTTTTGCTATACCTTTCTAACATAATATAGAGCTGCTTTAGGACAGAAAGCACCTAACAGTGCAGAGACATACCAGGTACCTTATGGAGTGTAGTCTTTAGAATTCATCTCAAACACCATGTGCTCCAGGAAGCATTTTGTGTAACCCAGAGCCATCTTAACCATCCTTATCACCACTCACTGATTACCATTACATAAATGGGTGGTGCCAATGAACACAGTACTAAGCCTGTAGTCAGGGAAGATCTTAATTCAATTTCATTTCAGAGTTAATAGCTACATGATCCTGACCAAGTTACTTAACCTTTGTTTTAGTTTCCTCAACTGTAAAATGAGGATAACAGTAGCCACATCAACCTCACAGGATTGTTGTCAGGATCAGATGAGATATTTGTGAGGTTCTTAGCACAATGCTTAATACATGGCAGGTGTTAAATAAATGCTGTTCCCTTTCCTCTTATTTATACACTTATTGAAACAAGAAGTTTCTATCCCATCTATATGTTTCATAGTTATGGTGTTCCCCTGGGGGAACATGTGAACCCTCAAGGCAAAAATCCTTTAAGTCACATATAACCAAGTCTGGCATGTGCACACTTAAGTGTGTACTGTGAATAATGGACTGGAACTAAAATAAGTTTCAAATTAATTCTTCCCCTCCTTCTTAACCAATGTGTTCAAAATTCATATCATATCTGATATCTGATGATTAATTAACCTTTTCCACTTGATTATTCCTTAGTTTTCCCTGTGAATTCTCCAGTGTCCAAGTAAGGTCAGGTAGCTAGCTTATATTGAATGTAAAATTCAATTCTATAAATACCAGAGTGTTTATGTGATCAGCAAAATGGAGGACACAAAATTGGAATTAAGATAGGATCTGTCCTTAGGAAACTTAAAACTCACCAAAAACAGGAACCCAACAAATATATATGATGAAGGGTCAAACTGAGAGGAACACACACAAAATGCTCTAAGTATTGAGACCAATGTAAAATGAGTGGTTAATGAAGAAACAGGATCTGTGCTAGAGAGTAGTGTTGGTATGGAAGCCTACATCATTGGGTTTTACCACTAATAGAAGTTTAGAGAAGTATTTGAATTTAAAAATTCAACTGCACAAGGAAGGGGGAGTTGTAGCTATAAAAGTACTTTAGATAAAGACTCCTAAGTTTTAGTGAACTGCAAATTCATTATGAATTATGGTAGTAGTGAAGCCTAAAAAGCCAAAGATTTTAAGATAGGGTCTTAATCTGGGATTATAATTAACTTCATATCTATATAATTTGGGAATGGATGAACAAATTATGGTACATAAACGTTATAGAACATGCTCTTATTAATGTAATGGTCAATCAGAATTCCAGAGGATTAAAAATGAAACATGTTGATTAATGTTAAAACCTATCACCCACCTCCTAATAGACAGGGGAAGGACTCAATTCAGAATAAAACAACAAAAAAAATTTTTTAAAACATAGCAACCATGAAAATTTGTCTTGATTGACTATATATGTTTCTAATGGACTTTATTTTTTATATGTTCTTAGTTGGGGGTGGAAAGTTGGGATGGTAGGGTGAAAAGGCAGATCTTGGACAATTAAGAAAATTTTTAAAATGATCTAAACAGCAGGTAGTGTAGTAATTAAGTGTTGGGTCTGGAATCAGGAAGACATGAGTTCAAATATGACCTTAGATCCAAGTTTTGTGAACCTGGGAAAGTTACTTTATTTTCTTAACTGTAAAATGGGGATATGATAGCTCCTACTTTGGAAAGATGTTATGGGGATCAGACAAGATAATATTTATAAAAGTGCTTAGCACAGTGCCAGACATGTAAATGCTTATTCTCTTCTTCTTGTGTGTGAAACTAATAATTGTCATTCTGCAAAGCAGCTTACAACTATATCCCAAAAGTAAGTAGCCCAATGAGAGCCAAGAAAGGACTATTTTGAACATATCTTTTAGCAGTGACAAAAGAATTGGAAACTAAGGTTTCCCTTTGAAGAAATTATTACATGAACATAATGGAATACTACTGTACTGTAAAAAGTGAAGGGGATGGTTTCACAGAAATGTGGGAAGATTTATATAGAGGTATAGAGTGAAGTGATGGAATCAGCAGAACAATTTACACAGTAACAACATTGTAAAGAGTGTACTGAGACTTAAGAACTCTCACCAGTGAAATGACTTCAGAGAACTACATTAAAACTTGCTGCCCACAACTTTATAACCAATGGAGTTGCTGCCAAATGAAATATTTGTAAATTAGTTTTTCTTGACTACATATGTTACATGGGTTTTGTTTTCTTTCAATTTTTCAATGTCTCCTCCCAATTAAACAAAAAGTATTATTAAAATAAAATTAAACTTAAAAGAGCAATTTCAATTGAATGAGGCCATATGTCAAGTTCTAGTTTAAAAAGAAGAGATTTTTAAAGAAGAAAAGAAATATAAGAGATGGTAGAATCAATGGCTAGGGAAGACCTGGATTTGTCTGTAGATAGCAGGGGAGAAGCCAACTGATAGAGAAGAGTTTGAAGCTGATAGTAGGGGATAATCTGCTGGAGAAGGTAAAGGATAGGATTACATAATGGTCTTCCAATGGGGTTCCTTTTCATCAGACTGTATAAGACAGAAGATTGTGTTAGATGATAAGGAGACCAATTCCCCAGCAAATGGCTTCACTCTTTTTGGTTAAGTACAAGGAAAGGTCTGAGCTGAGATAGCTGGTAAAGGGAATGCTATAGCAGGCAGGAAGAGTTGTTTGGAACAGTCACTGTGGCAAATAGAATACAGCCTGAATTGTGCATTGCTACAATAAAGGCTACTGACAACTTTGTAGAAAGTCAAACAATTATGTGACTTTCCCTACCTCTATTCAGTAGCATATAAATAAAAGTAGCAGATGATGATAGTAATCCAGCATTAAGAGTAGAGTATAAATTGGTTCATCAAAAGGTTGAGATTGGTAAGGGATGATATGTACTCATTGTTGGGGTGACTGGCCTGGGAGAGTATAAAACGGGATTGGGATCACAGGCTACAGAAAGAATAATAGATGGGTCAGATAATGGATTTAGGGGTTCATAATTACAAAATCAGTATATTTATGGGTAAATGGCACAAAGGAATGACTGAGTCTTGCTAAGGTGGAATGGAGAAATAAGTCATGGAAATTAAACAGACTGAAGAATGAGAAATAAGATATTTAAAGGAACATTATTATGTAGGGAAGAGTTGGATTGAAGACTATAAGCCAGACTGTATACCAGACACTAGACTCACTGAGTAAATAGAATGTTCTAGAGAATCACAAGGAGGGCTGATTAAAGTCTCTCTTGAAAATGGGTAGGGATGGTGGTGAAACCAAAATGGCATAGAGAAGCTAAGAAGTAGCTTGAGCTCTCCCCAGTTTCCCTCACAAGCATCATCAAACCAAGCCTCTGAACAGATTCTGGAACAAGAGAGCCTACAAAGAGATGAAATGAAACAATATTCCAGAATAGCCTGGAAGGAGTTTGGGAAAGGTCAATCTCACTTGGGTGAAAGAGGAGAGCAGCCCAGGCCAGACAATGTCTGAACAAGTCAGCAGTAGAGTCTTAACAACAGGACAGACCAACAATTGGGACCCTCAGTCCTGGCTCAACAGAACAGTAGCATAGCAGACTAGCCCCAGCACAGAAGACAAATCAGGAAACAATAGGCTGGACTAGGTCAGGCTATCCCCAGCACTTTGAGCAAGCAACCAAACACAAAAGGCCCCCACACTCAAAATTCTTACAAGAAGCTTGGGACAGCATCTCTTGTGGTCCAGGGGAAGTTAACTTTAAAAGCCATGAAATAGACCCCCCCCAACAAAATAAATAAATAAAAGAGAAAAGAAAGAAAAAAGGAAGAGAAAAAAAAGAAAAAAGGACCTTGACCATAGAAAGCTACTATGGTGACAGGGAAGTTAAAAACACCAACTCGGAACAAAATACCTATATGCCAGTCTCAAAGGGGGATATGAATTGGTCTCAGGTCCAAAGAGTCTTCTTGGAAGAGCTCACAAAGAATTTTAAAAGTCAAATAAGAGTGCTAGAAAAAAAAATTGGGAAAAGAATTGAGACATCGAAAGAGTCAACAGCTTGGAAAAGCACAAAAATTGACTGAAGAAAATACCTTTAAAAGTAGAATTAGCCAAATGGAAATGATAAATATAGCTAACTGAAGAAAATCATATCTTAAAAATTAGAATTGGGTAAATGGAAGCTAATGATTCTATGTAACATCAAGAATCAGTAAGATAAACTAAAATGAATTGGAAAAAAATAGGAAAAAATGCAAAATACTTCAATGGAAAAACAACTGACTTGGAAAATAAAACAGACTCAGGAGACAATTTGAGGACGAATTATTGGACTCTCTGAAAGCTATGATCAAAAAAAATATATAGCATGGATATCATTTTTCAAACTACTTGATATACTAGAAGCAAAGGGCAAAATAGTCATTGAAAGAATTCATCGGTTACCTCCTGAAAGAGATCAAACAAAATTAGGAGGGTCAGCAGATGCAGTAGGAGGGAATGGTGGTGTCAGCAGATAATTTATTGTAAATAAATTGTAAATTTAAATGTGTCAAAGTGGCAGAGGATTAGGCTGCTGGGTTATTTGTCCTTTGTTTTTGTAGAGGACCATGACATCAGGGAGGGGATGCCATGATATACAAGTGAGTTGGATTAAAGTGGAAGGCTGGGCAAAGTCACCTGCCTCTTTCCCCTCCAGAGCTGTCTGGGTCCAGTGGCCAGATAGAGATCAGGATGACTGGAGATGGCCCTGGGTGCAGTGAGAGACCTTTAAGGTCTTCCAACAGATTTATCTGACTGAGGCTATACTCATTTGGTGATTAATAGGTAAAACTTATCAGCAAATTTCAAATGAGGAAAAGTAGCAGAGGCAAAGTGCAAACAGAAGGTATCAAGGAATGTTTTGATCATTCATGATGATCTGGGGATGGGAGTGGGGAAAGGACAAGGAGTATGCTGGGAAACCTTATCAAGAAGGAGCCAAGTCTCAGTGAATAATGAGAGGAAGATAAAGTGCCATTCATGGAGCAGGCATTCCAGAAGAAAAGTGAAAAGGGCAGGCAGATTTTAATTTGAACATTGCTAGGATAGGGGTAAAGTGGGTAGGAATGATGAAGGGGATTTGGGAAGTTTCAGCAGTGTTTCTGTTGCTACTGGAATTGATAAAGGGGTGAGAATCCTTGAGGAATGAATCCAGGTAGATTATCAGTTTATAATTTTTTTTCAGGGATAATTAGATTAGATGGTTTTGTCCAAGCTTCTTGAAAGGTGGCATTGCTGTGTCCTGTGAATCCCTGGAAAGCCCACCTCATAGCAGGCATGAGAAGGTATGGCTTAAGCATTTATGGGCATGACAGCCACTACTATTATATCATGAGAGATCCTTTGGAAGTCAGTTTACAGTCATCCTTCCTTAACTATCTCCTTTATAAGCAGCTTTAGGTACTATGATACAGTGAAAAGAGTGTGGTACCTAGAGTTGGGAAGACTTATTTTCCTGAATTCAAATCTTGCCTTAGTAGTTGTGTGACCCTGAGCAAGTCATTTAACTGTTTACTCCAGTTTCCCCATCTGTTAAATGATCTGGAGAAGGAAATGGCAAACCATTCCAGTATCTTTGTCAAGAAAATCCCAAATGGGGTCATGAAGTGGAACACAAAACTTCATCACCAGACCCCCTTCTCTCAAACAAAATAAAACTTTTCCTAAAGTCCTTAGACCATGATGGGGAACTTTTTTTTTTTTTTTGGAGGGCTATTCAAAACGATTTATAGAGCTTTCAGCTCATTCTCAGCTGTGGACGTCTTAATGATTTCACAGGCCTTCTATGGCCAGAGACTGGACACTCCCCATCCCTGCCTTAGATGAAAGTCATCTCTTCTAAAATCTCATGGCAAAGCACGCACATTTTTTTTGTTTGTTTGTTTAAATAGACTGGCTCATCAACTACTTGCATATAGAACATTTTTCATATGTTAATTTGATTCTCTTAACAATCCTGTGAGGTGGGTATATTTATTATCATTTTGCAGATGAATCTGAGGTCTGGAGAGACATATATCTATTCAACAGCTATTAAGTGGCAGCACTGGACTCAAAATCAGTCTTTTTTCATTTTATGTATGAATGACAAATAATTAAGAACTCACTATAATTTACGTGATGAAAAAATAGAAACTGGAACAGTCCCTGCTTTTAAGGAGCACACCTTCTAATTGGAAAAGTATACAAAACAAAGTTTAGCTGAAGAGAGGTTGAAAAGGCCTTAAAGTCCTAAGCGGTCAGGCAGGCAGATGTCAAGGATTAGGGCCCTTTAATACAAAAGAAGTAGGCAGGGCACAGAGGCACAGCATATGGTAAAGCTTGGAGGATCTTAGGATGCAGCTGTAGGGTTAAGAATAAAGGTTGGTGGCTGCCTCCAGATGGTTGGAATTGATTTGTGATCTCTGTTAAGTAGTCTAGAAAAGAATGGGAAAGGAAAACAAGTGACCCTGTCAGTTGAGGTGGCTTTTCCTGCTTAATGGTTGTGGAAGGGGAACTAGAGTTAATAAATTTTAAGTCTATTTGATTTTTTGGACTTGGTTTAAGGAATAACTTCTTAATGATTAGAACAATTCAACAATGGAACAGGTCCCCTTGCTAGTGAATATTCCATTAATGGAAATGTTTCAGGGAAAACAGTAGGATTAGTTTTCATGTGTTTTGTAAGGGACCAGAATAGATGAACTACATTCCTACCAACTCTAAGATTTGGCTAGGCAGAGAATGAGGAAGGGCATTCCATGTGACAGTGAAGAGGAAGAACAAGGGAGTGAAAGAAATAAACACATGTGCTAGAGAAGAGAATCAAATGACTGAAAAAGAATTCTGCTGAAATGTATACTTAGATAAGCCAGATTATGAAAGGTACTGAAAAAGTTATGGAAATTCGAACTTTTATCTTGAGAGCAGTGGGGAAAACACAATTCTGGAGGACAATCTGATTAAAATAGAAGATTAATCTGACAGTACCATCAATGATTTGGAGGGAGCAAATAATGGGAGTGAGGCCAGCTATAATGCTACTGCAGTAATCCAGGCATGAAAGGATTCAAGTGATTGATGGGGGAATAAAGGGTTAGTATAAACCATCTGGAAGGGAAAATTGAGGGTACTTGATGATTAGAGGCTATGAGAGTCGAATGGTAACTCCAAGGTATGACTGTGACTCAAAACAATGGTGCTATCACTGACACAAAAAGGAAAGAGGAATTCTAGGTGTTTTCTGCTTTTGAGATTGTGCTATCCCAAGAATGAGATTGGTATCACTTACTCTGGCACTCAGCATGCCATTTTGAATACAGTGGGCAATAAAGGTTAACTAACCAAGCTTACTACTTAATAGAAGTAGAGCTAGTGGTACCTCAGCAATTCATACTCTTATCTTTTCTTCTACCATCCTTCCCTCTCCCCCGACCCCTCACCACAACACACATATAGCAGATCTCTGCTATTCAAAGCTTATCAACCAGGCACACTAACCCCAAATTCCAGTAAAGTTTTCTCAATTATGCAATTGGGAAGTTCCCTTCTGGTTAAAAGTAGAACAGATGTGCAAGGAAAAAGTAAAAATAAATACTTTGTTTTCTTGCCAAGCAATCCAACATAAAATGAGGGAAAAGAGGGAAACTGGCCTATCAGGTAGTAAAACCAGAAGGCAAAGCCATAAAACAAGAGATAACATAAAAATCAGATTTATCATCGGTCTTTTATCTGCTCAGCAACAATTAGAGCATATTCTCACTGATGTATTTGTGCTAATCAATAGCTGTGTCTTTGGAATGCTTCAGAAGAAAATTTCAAAAGAAATATTGATGCCTGGAATAGAAAATTCATTGTGAAGGAAAAGTATTATGCAGCCTTAAAAACGTACTACTCTGTCACCAAACCTTTAAATCAACGGGAAACTTTTGAGATACCCACAAAAAAGGTGCTTCAGTTGTTCCCATTCTTCTCTATCAAGGTTCTGAGCAGGTTCAACAGGTATGATTCAAATCCAACCAAAATGTTTTCACTTGACTCTACACTGACAGCCTTAAGGTAAGCACAAAGATGCCATACCTAACCCACAAACCCATTTTTCCCCATCCTAAGTGAAAAGGGCTGAATCATGACAGAATATGCTGTTTCCACAAATCACTGGTTTATTAGAAAGTTTTCTCTCCCCTCATTTTACAGCATATATATACCTATCTATATATATATCTCTTATCTTATGTGATAAAGTTAAATACAGTCTGTTATGCTTTTAAGTAGAATAGGTTCTTCCCCCCTCCCCCTTTTTAAATTACTATTCTGGGAGTTTTAAGAAAACTGCCCCCACAAAAACAGGAAGGCTGCTAGAATCCATGGGCTCCATCTACAAGCTAATGGCGAGCAGCAATAAAATGTTAATACTGTATCATTTATACCATTTAAGTATTTACATCAACTTAAAAGAAAAAACAAGTCCCTTCACTTAGATGATTTCATTTTTCCAGTGCTATTAATTTTAAAAGCAATGTTGGTTATTTTAATGAGAAACACAGATTAGGGTAAGGGCTCCAAGCTTTGGGTTTGCTTACAATTTGTTCCTTGCATTCAAAATGCTATTGTCTTTTTCTGAGGGGGGAAGAGGGATTCGGGGAGTAGGAAGTAGAAGAGTAGTGTTGAAGAGGATGGAAAAAAGTAAGAGGCACTCTAGGAGGCCCAGACTACTAATTTCTCCCGTTTTTAGGTGGCCATCCTGCCTGGTTCACACAACCAATTCTAGCCAGGAAGGTTGATTGGGCTGGAAAAAGAGCCACTAACATTATTAAAAGTTGAGATGAGCTAAAGCCTCAGCACCAACTCAGGATAGTGTATTATGTTAAGGCAAAAGCCTAAGTAAGGGATGAGGAAGGGGTGCTAAAGTTAAAAACTTTTCTGGTCAGTATCTTTAAAAGAAAAAGGATCTCACTTACGTGAGTAGGATTTGTAACTCCTTTAGTCAATCAGGTGAAAATAAATATGTAAGCCTCTCAAAAGGAGAAGAAAAACTGGCCTTTGCCTATCTTCCTTCTCTAATCTTTCTATATCAGTTTAGAACCCAAAAGGCACTATCACTATTAAAAAAAAAAGAAAAAGTCAAAAGGTCTGAAGTACTAGGAAATCTTTTGGGAATAGAATTGGAACAACAGATCAATAATGAGTGACAGAAGCTGAATGAAATAATTACTCTGGATTTTCTCTCACCCAGATAATAAAATTCTTAGCTTTTCCACTTCCCTACATCTGTTGCCTTAGGGGCCTGCCCCTCTGGAACATGACAACTTAAGCATATCATGTGGCACCCCCATAGATGAATGTCCCCTACAACACCTCCCACTGGCTGCCATCCATTAACTCTTAGGAGTTCCAGTGTTGAGGACATGTTTTACTGTAATCATAACATTTCTTTTCAGCAAAAAAACAAAAAAAAAACATTAAATGATTTTTCCCTTTTGCTTTTTTTTTTTTTAACATTTTATAGTACATAACTTCAAAAATACATGAGCTTGATAAAATATACATGCTTAGTCATTTTGCATCTAGCAGAAAACAAATTTGTTTTTATTTTATTTTGTTCTCATTTTGCAACCTTTAAAAGTGTCTTAAACTACAGCAAACATATTTACACAAAGCCACCAGAACAAGGATCACTTAGAGTTGGCTGTAAAAAATATTATTGCAGTATACTACAAATATGGAACCTTTTTTCTTATTTTTCATGAGCTACAAAAAGCAGCATTTACGTTTACAGAGTTCAGTGCAATTCTTTACTTAAAAAAAAATCCTATAAATTAAGAAGGAAACATCAACATGACAGAAAAAAAGAATACACTTTAGACACTCAAGCTCCTCTCTGGGGAAGCATATGGGGAAATCCATATTCCACAACACCCAAATCATGACAGAATCTTCTTTTCTGGACCATTCAGATGCCTCTTTTAGGGTGAGGGACAGTGAGGAATGATTTTCTCTTGTTTAGGTGAGGAGTGGATCTAACTAAAGTTTGGTGTCCAGGTCAGATACCTCTTTTCTACCTCACAACTGGGACAATGTCAGGTCACCATGGGATCAAATGCCAAGGAACCCAACCCAAGGCAGTAATGATTTTCAAACAAATGTTATCACTGCCTACTAGGGAAAATTCAGTTTGCCCACAGCACTGCTGACAGGGAATGGAGCAGCTGGGTTTATAACAAGTGCTCGAGTGACAACCCATTGGATAGAAAGGGGAAATGCCAGTTATAAATTTACAAGATAGGGCAAAGGGGCAAAGATCAGGAAGGGAATGGGGTTGTGAAGAGGGGTTGACAAAGTTTCAGTGGGGAGATACTGCTGCAAAGGAAGTGGGATAACACGTGGAGATGTTCTGTGTTGAAAACACAAAAGGAGAATGGGGGAAGGGAGGAGGAAAAGGGAAGGTGGGAAATAAGAAAGGAAGGAAAAATTCCCTGATATTAAGCCCAATGCAAACCTCATATCCCAAACCATTCCTGCAAGCCAAGAGTCATTTCTTTGGCTGTCAAAAAGAAAATTCCCCACCCCAACATCCACTGACTGGTTCCAATAGCTCAGCCCCCTTCTTAGCAAGAAGTTCAGATGTCATCACTCCTCCTCTCCCCATTTGTCCCTCCCCCTCTGCATCCACTCATGTACCATGGCTAGGTGGATGCTGCAGGTCCTGACCTGAGAAAATGGGATGCAGTAGTGGGTGGAGGTGGAGAGCAGTGGCAGCTGCTGCGGCAGGGCGGGGGGCTAGAAGTGTGGGATAGAGAGCTGCATGGGGGACTGGGTGAAAGGTAAAAGGCCCTGGATGGATGGCAGAAGCAGGAATGATATGGATGGGATGACTGGCAAGAAAGGTAGCAGGGTGGCCAGGAATAATTGAGTGAGTGAGATGAGACAAAGAGATGGGGGTCAGGTGGGGCTGAGGAATGTGGTGCACTTGGGCAAGGGGTTGGGGATGGGGATGAGGGTGGATGCCAATGGCAGCAGCAGCAGCAGCAGCATGATGTTGCAGGATGGCATGCTGCACCGTGGTGATAGAAGTGGCTGAGGCTGTGGCAGGCTGCTGAATGTGGATGGGCTGGAGAGCAGGCGTTGCAGGGGCCAGGGCTGCTGAGGCTGGGAAAGCCTTCACTTGCTTGGCCAGAAGCTGCTGTTGGATATGCTGCTGGGCTGCCTGCTGGAGCTTGCTATACTTCTCCATCTCTTCTGGGGTGAAAGTGATGGGCTGACTTTCTAGGGGAGCCAGTGAGGCATCATCAGCCCCATCAGGAGACTCAATGCTGGGTTCCCCACTTGGAGGTGCATAGCTGGGGAAGTGCTCCATGTCTGGGACTAAAGGGAGAGCATTGGATTCACTGGGCATGGCCTGACTAGCCCCATCCAAGTGCTCCAGGGCATCCCCATCACTGGGCTCAGGGAGGTAGTTGTGGGGCATGACAGGATCCCCAGGATAGCAGTTAGGGAGTGCTGGGGTGTTCAAAGGAGCTGTGGAGTGTTCAGCAGCGCTTTCTTCAGAGTTTGGCTCTTCAGGAAGTGGGTCTGATGTAGGCCTTGCTGTGTCCTCTGAAGTGCACTGGTGTCCAAATGAGGCCTCAATGATGCCCAGGGGACCCTCCTCTGTCTCAGACTGTTCTTGCTCATCACCCCGCTCCAGGCCAGACTCTTCACATTTTTTGGTGTTTGGTTTGCGAGTGGCTGGGAGCTTCCCTATCAATGGGAGAACTGACTTATTGCCAAGGCAGGGTGGTAATTTAGGCCCAAAGTAACCCTGTGGAGGATCCTTCAATTTGAGCCCTACCTTGTTTGGGATAACTTCTTCACTTACACTTGGTTTTCTTTCAATCTTCCTTGATTGAATCTTCTCTAATAATAGCTTAGCAGTGACTGAATTCTTATCCTCTGGGCTGCAATCACTGTCAGACACCCTTGCTGGGCCAGTACTATTCTGTGAAGGTGGGTCAGAGCTTTTACTGTCATCCCCTCTGCCATCTTTCTTTCCAGGCCCCTCAGCTCGACCTGACCTGTAATAGTGTGGGGACTGGGAACGATAGATTTTAGAACGGATGAAATCCCTGCGACCTGATCGTCTCTCCTCAGGGCTTTCATGACCTCTGGAACCCTTTCTGGAATCTGACCTCTGGGAAGGGCTTCGGGTGCTGCGGCTACGGTCCCGGCTATAGCTCCGGCTCCTCTGCCAGCTATGGGCTGTAGTGCTCCGGCTTCTCCGCTTACTTCGGCTGCGACTACAACTGCTGCTTCGACTTCGGCTACGACCTCTGCTCCTGGACCTCGATCGCTCTCTGGTGTGGCTCCGTGACCGACTACGTGACTGGCTACAACTGAGACTGTAGTCATCTTCTGAGGATGAGTATTTGTGCCGCTTGGATCGATGTTTTGAGCTGGCATAGTCTGAGTCATCCTCTGAGTCATGAGAACGCTTTGAATGCCTTCGTGACCGGTCGCTGTAGTCACTATAGCTGTCATCTGAGTAACTATGTTGCCGGCTGTAGCAGCTTTGGTCTGTAGAAGCATCTGAGCTGCTTGAATAGGACCGCCGGGATGAGCGGCGGGAAGAATGACGCCGGCCAGACCGAGAACAGCTGCGGGAGTGCTCACTGCCAGAATCTTCATCCTCATCCTCACTGTCCTGGGATGGAGATTTCTGGTGCTGCCGGCGTGATGAAGCTGCGTCACTCTCTTCATCTCCACTGCTGGGCTGGCTGCTTCTTCGCTTAGTGCCTGCTCTTCGCTGACAGGCAGATGGAGGTGGGTCGGCTCGGTGTTTTTTGCCACCATGATCTTGGGCACTGCTGCTGCCGCTGCCCCCGTCCTCCTTCTTGCCACTATTTCCCTCATCAGCTGGAAGTGCTCTCCTCTGGGAATCTTCCTGTGTCCGCCGCCGTCTCCTGGGGGGAGCAGGGCTGCCACTCCCCGGGGGCTCGGGTTTAGGTCCCCTCTCTGAGTCTGCAGGGGCTGATGATTTATTTTTCTTCCGCTTTCGCTTCTTGCGTTTTTTGGACTTCTCCCCAGATTCAGTTTTAGAGCCTTTGTCTTCTGGATCATCTTTGTGTTTTCGCTTATGTTTGCTGGACTTTTTGTGCTTCTTCTTCTTCTTCTGTCGGCGAGACTTGGCAGCTCGCTCTTTCCTGCTGGGAAGGCTCTTGCCTTTGTCTTCCACATCTTCCCCACGACTCTCCCCAGGTTCCTGCCTATGAAGGCTACTACATGCTGACCCGGAGGGCATAGCATCTGTTTTCTCCCCTGAACTATGGCCTGTATTCCCTCCATCCTTGTTCTTATTTATATCTCCAGGATCAGAACACTGAAAATGTTCCTTCAAGGGGCCTCCTGGATCCTTTGGTTTTTCTATCCCTTTTGTTCTGGCATCTTTATTTCTCGACAACTTAAAATCAAAGTACAGAGGGTTACAGCTGTATGAAATGGAGGGTGCTGTCTTGGTGAAAATGAGCAGTTCTGATGGCCACTGGAGGGCAGTGCTTTCATCTTTGCTCAAAACTGGAAAGAAAGGGCCGGTAGGATGTTTAGGGCCCTCTGAGCCCTCTTTTCTTGCTGGGGTAGTCTGGGAAACTTCTTTAAAAGGGATGGATTCAAGGATTTGATTTTCTACAAGTTGCAGACTTTCTCCACTATGGTCACCAGCATCTACTTGGCCCTCTTTTGCTTCAGCCTTGTCTCTAAACTCAGTAGACTCAGTCACATTTGTTTCTTTCTGTTGCACAGGGTTTTCCATCACCATTTTTTCTGCTCCTTGGCTCAATGCTGGCTTACTGCAGCTCTTAAGCTTGGGAGAACTGGTTTTTTTGTTTTCAGGGGTACATTTTGGGTGTGTGTTCTGATCTGTTTCCATTTGTTCACTAGCTCGCATGAAGAGAAGGAAAGGAAAGTTGGGCTTCACTTTGCAATGAGCTGGAGGGATGTAGTGATAATATTCAGGTTCCGCAGCTCCAGAACCATCTTCTCGTCTCATTTTTTTAAGTTTGGATAGTGTAGAAGCAAGTGAGCCACCATCTTTTTCATGTGCATCTTCATCTTCCCTTTTTCCTTCAGGGTTACTGATGCCATCAGAGTCTCCCACTTTCTGCAATGCTCCTGGGTCAGAGCCTTTCTCATCTGCTTTTGTGCCATCTTCAGAGCTACCTTCCTCGGCATGATCCTTGAAGACAGATGCTATTGATTCGAGTTTGACAGGGGCTTTTTTGGCAAAAGAAAATGAGACCCCTAACTTTTGCAAAGGTGTCCCTAAATTATTCTTGATGCCAAAGCTGATGGCCTGGGGGGCCAAAACAGGAGCTTGTCCCAGACCAGCAGTGCCACTAGGTTGTACTGAAGTGAATGGGCCTCCTTTGTCCGTGGTGAATTCAGTGCTTAGGCTAGAAGCAGCAGAAGCTCCTATGCCACTACTGGCAGTTGAGTCATCCTTGTCATCTTCTCCTTCTTCATCCACAGCCACTGTGGTTGGTCTGAACATAGGGCCACTTCCAAGGGCACTGCCCAATAATTTGGAAAAAGGAAAGATGAGTTATTAGGGATACACTTCACAAGTTTCACAAACTACTTACTATCTTCTACTTTGGCTTTAATATCTTTTCCCTTCATTGGACTTTGCTCATCTACTAGCAGAAAAAGCACCATGTAGATAATAGAACATATATCCTCCTGGGTTCACTGTTATAAGGGGCTGTGAAAATCTCATTCTGCTAATCTTGTCTTCATCTCTGACCCTCAGTGCAAAAATACACATTTTCACAGGTTATATTCTTGATCTTTTCTCATGCAACATCATCCTACTCTTTGGTAGACTGTCAATGTTTTTCCAAGTTTTATCAAAAACTAGCCCTCATTTCATTCAGAGAAGTAGTGGTAGAGATAATATACTAGAAGTCTTAGAATAAGGAATTCCATCTCATTACTTCCTACTCGTTTAACAATAATAACAAAAAGTCTATAAGAGTTTTACCTGTATCACTAAGGATGTTATTAGCCCTCTTTAATCCTTGCATACTATACCTAATCTATTAAAATGGTCTCTTCTATGATTTGCCTGGTATTCAATTAATAATGCTGAAAAGCTTGACCATGGGGGAACATCCCACTTGCCAAAAGACATTTAATCATTATCTTTCTTGTAGTTTTTATACCAAAAAGCCTGTAGAATACAGGGGCATTCACTACAAATTATTAAAGCACATAACATAAATGAAAGGGAGGTTTATTTATTTTTTGCTCTGTCCTTTCCATGTTACTCAAATTCCCATGCTATTTATGAGTCTCAAGAATTCAGGTATTCTAACATCTATGTTAGCTCCAAAGCTTGCTCTGAGTTCTAATTTGCAGGTGCGCTCCCCACAAAGCTTTCAGGGAAAATGGAAAGCTCCAAACTACATCAGGAAAAATAAAATTAAGATCTCACAAAGGTGGCTTGGAATAATGCTTCTAAGCAAAAACAAAACAAAAACAAAAACCACAACTTTAAAGTTGGAATCAGCTGATTATAATGAATTTAGGGTAACAACTCTAGCAATACTCCTTGGAGAAATGAATATATGTGGTTCCATAAGGAACCACCAAAGAAGTGAGTAGGGTTTGATACGATTTAAAGATAATTTAACTCACTATTGTTTCAAGAGCTCATAAAACAGACTCTCTTCAAAATTCCTCCTAAGGCCCTTCTTTCCTTCTTTCATCAGGACCTAAACGGTATGTCAAATACTCACTGAGCTAATAAATTTACAAAATAGACACAATACTAAACGATTAAATCAGGAGAGAAAGTTCATTTTAAGAATAGAAACTGAATTTTCTATTTCTTTAGTAACTTCTTCCTCTATAATAATCCCATACTTAGCATTTAGTATTGTGTATATGTTTAAAAAAAAGTTTCACTTTGTCCCCCAGTTTCTCCATCAATAAAATGAAGAAAAAAATCATTTTGTCTCACTCACAAGGGGAGAAGGGGAAGAATAGACTCAGATCTACTCATCCCTCTCTATTCCCATCCTAACATCTCCTCACCTTTTTTTTTTTTTTTTTTTTTTTAAAACAGAGAAAAGGGATTAAGTCCAAGAAAATGTTTAGATATAAAAACTTACTAAGTCCAGGCTTTGTGGGAGAGGAACTCACCATTCGGCTTGCTTTCTCTGCTCTGCCAATTCATGCAGTCGTCGCAGAGCTTTCTCTTGCTTCTTCTCATCTTTCCTTGATCTTGAGGAGACATTACGAGCAAACTCTCTCTGCTTGAGATCTTTCAATCTCTGTGGTGACAGAAAGCAAGGAAAGAGTAGGGAGAGGGGATTAGAAGTCTGGGAAATGAGAAGCTGGGATTCCAGAAACTCCACCCCCAACCAATGGTTATTGAGCTAAGGCTGAGAGTCTCTTGGTCCCCAAGAACATATTACAATACTTTCCGAAGGTCATTGTAAATAATGGTTGATCAATTTTGGCAGTGCCATTGATGTATCTGCATTTATAATCAGGGCAGTTATTTACAATATTCACAATAAAATGTTGATTTCAAAAGCAACAAGCAAATCTCAGAACATTGAAAGTAAAGGGACTGTTTAATTGTCTGCTCTTTTAGAGTATGACAAACAGAGCATAACAGAAGTCTTAATAACATAGCCAAAGAGAACAGAAAGGGATTAGCTAGTGCAGAAAATTACCCAGGTATAAGATCTTGAAAAGCAATGTACAGATTACATGGGGAACAAGTTTCTGAGACAGAGCTCATGACTACAAAGTACAATTCATTTTATCAGAAAAAAAGTGCTGCTCCATCTTTCTAGTTTGAACAGACTTTTCCTGCTTATTTTATTAGTGAAGTCTCAGGAGAGGTCTTCCCAGTACTAGCATGAACACAGCTTAACAACCTGACCACTTTCTCTCAGTCAGTCTGCTGAAAACAGACAGCAATTAGTGTAGTTTTTCATTCTTAGAAGGCCCTGAGAGGAAGCTCCAGGGGCAGGGAAGTGTGTGTGGGGGACAGAGATAAGTCAAAGAAGTTTGTCAATGGTCACATTATTTTGAATATAGCAACTTGCTAGAATGGAGGAAGCTTATTTCCAGGAGATTATCATGTAGATTTCCAAAACTATTTTTAAATGGTGCCATGACACATCATCATCAATATTCAAAGGGGACAGAACCCAGATATTTTCAATATGCTAGATAATAGGAAAAACAAAAAATTAACAAACATATCAATCTTACAACAACATTGGAAAAGGGAGTTTGACCCAATATAAAGTGGACATTGCTTTGTGAAAAAGATGAAGTTTGACAGACAGAGGAATTCTCTTACCTAATATTGATGAAATGTGATTGAATTGTTACTGAGTTGGAAAGGAAGGGGGAAAGAGTGGAAAAGACACACAAAAAAGATACAGCTAAAGACACTAGTAGAAAAACTCACTCTTGTGATCTGGGCTCCCAAATTAGAAGGATTTGCTTTCAATACATCAGCTGAAAATGTCACATCACAAAGAAAAAAAAGGAAAAAATAAAACAAGAGTGGAAGAGAAAAAAATAAAAGCAAGCATTACTACACAGGCTCTCTCAGTGAATCTGTAAGCTATTATAGTGAACACAGAAGGATGGACCCATCATCTCTAATACAGTGGGGGTGAGGGTAAGACCAAGCACCTAAACAACATGCACACCCAACACATGCACACATACAAAACACTGACTAAAAATCCCACCCTGAGTAATGAGACTAGCTGTGCTTTTTTCAATAGAAAATTAAGAATGCACACTGCTGCCTCAAGTAGTCAGCCTTTGTTTTTTTTGTTTTTGTTTTTAAATCACCTTTGTTTATAGGAAGTTCAAGCCATTAACAAATGGGAAAATAATTTCATAGCTGGCTGCCAAGATTTTGAACTTTTTACTCCATTTTTAAGGTAACTGTTATGAATTGTGACCAATTATTTTCAATAAAGACAAATAATAATTTCCTCCCTTTAAGAGTATTAAGACAAAGTGACAGGGTAGGAGCAGCAGGATGTTTATGTGCCCGTTTCAAGCCCCCAAACTTAATTTTTTCTCTTCTCCAGACATGCAACTAATTCTCTAGCAATGAATTTAAAGGGGAATTATTTGCTTTCATCTAGCATTTTCCTTGTGATCACATAGAACTGAAAACAGTTCCTCTACTCAATCACTTCTTTTGCTATCTTTCACATTTTTCCTCTTTGGGAAGACATTTCTTGACTTCAGATATGATGCTTCAGAAAAAAGCCATAAAATATTTTTCTAGGTTCTTTATTCCTAAATGTGTTCAATTAGACTGTCCATTGGAACCATGTCTATTGTGTGTAGTCAAGAGAAGTCTGATTATAACACTAGTTCTGAAAGGGGTGGAGGGGGAAAAAAAGAGAAGAGGTGAAGAGAGGGAGATAGAAACATACTGTGATACAAATATGATAATGCCATGCCTAGGAGCATCAGAGACTAAAGAAGCAAACTTGACATTTTGTACTATTATATCATTTAACTAAGCATAGCCTTAAGAGGTGGCAATCAACTTGTTAGGAGGCAAAATCCTTGTTTAGGACTAGAAATTTAAAATTTTTTTTTTTTTCAAATTAAAAAACTAGTCTAAATAACTGTGAAAAGAGTAAACGGTAGCTGAGAAACTTAGCTTCTTCACTTGACCAACTTTCTTAATTCAGTAATGGCTTAAGAGCTGTCTCTATAGATAAGTAACAACTATCAATACCACATTCTGAAGATTTTGTATAGAAATCCTCTCAATTTAGTTGTAAATAGATGATTAAAATAACAGAAATGTATAAGCTGCAGTCCTCTGAGAAGTTAGCTGTTAGTTTGCCATATTTCTACAATGCTTGAGTAATAGCCTACATTTCCAATCTCTAAAATCAGAGCTCAGGCTTTAAATGTGAAATTGGAGAGGCCAGTTTCACTCTAATCCTATTAAAGTCTATGTTGAGACTTTCCTATACCTAGAGTTTTCCTTCCTTTTCCTCTCAACATGAAGTTCAATATAACTTCAAGATGTGAATGTTCTGAAGACAATAGGAAAAAGGAGAAACAGGACCAAAGACTATTAAATTCTCAAGAAAATGTCAGTGACAGTGTGGATGAATAATCTTTGTGGGTCTTTAAAAAACAAATATGTCATAATCTATCCAGAATGATTTAAATGCAAATCTACTCGAAAAGTCATCTGATTCTACCCTTATTTTCAAGGTCTATTATTTGCAAAACATCAATATTAGTTTCAGATTAGACTTTAAGGACCTAATGTTTTTCCCAAAAAGCTCAATGTATTTTATTATATTTCAGGTAAGAATGATATACCTACTGCCCTGTTCCAAAGGAAATAGTACAATGTCCTAAAATGAAAAAAAGTATCATTCAGTTCTCTTCTCTCTCTTTTTAAAAAAAGCTTTTCTCTCTAGTTGATAGGGAAGTTCATTTGTAAAGAAAACAAATGAAATGGAAAGCATATACCTTCCCAATTCTTTCTACCACAGCACCAGAAGGGGTGAAATGGCAACAATTAAGACCTCAGACATTATTGGTAAAATAAAGGAGCTTTACTGCCATCAAGGTACAAACCTGAATTCATTCAGTGGGGTTTTCAAAGGCTGCCTACAGCTTCATTCCATAAGGCCATTCAGAATTGCTTCTTAATTAAGACTATAAGCATGCATTCCTGTGATTTCTACATTCTTCCTATTACTTGAAGTCCAAATTACATGGTAGAACTGAATCTTAGGAGAGGTCAAAGGAATAGTAGCCAATTTATCTACTCAGAAAAGAGAAACAAGTCCTACTGGAGAGAGAGGTGACAAAAATAACATATGTGGCTTCAATTTACAGAAATCTGCTAGGAAGGGCTAACTTATTTTTTCTTTCTTTTTTTTTTTTTTTTTTTTGCTTTTTGCTAAGGCAATTGGGGTTAAGTGACTTGCCCAGGGTCACACAGCTAGGAAATGTTAAGTGTCTGAGACCAGATTTGAACTCAGGTCCTCCTGACTTCAGGGCTGGTGCTCTATCCACTGTGCCACCTAGCTGCCCCGGGT
>JAJPUD010000893.1:34035-60058 GCA_023553655.1 Myrmecobius fasciatus
TCTATCTATCTATCTATCTATCTATCTATCTATCTATCTATCTATCTTCAGGTGGGAAAAACAGTGGGACCAGCATTCATAGGCAATTCTTCTGATTCAACTTTTATTAAGTGCTTACCACATGTCAAGCACCAAAGATATAAGGACAAAAACTAGTTCTTGCCCTGAAGGGGTTTGCATTCTACTGGGGAATATGCAATACAAACTAGATTGGGAAACCAAATAGATCACAAGTTTAGAAATGGAAACATGGTGGACTTCAATAAATTTCTTATTGAATTGAGACTTACAACATCCTCCTAAGATAGTTTTTACAAGATATTATCACCATTTTACCAAAGAACTGACATTTAATTTTCTTGTGGCCATGTAAGTAATCAAGTCAAAATTGGAATCTGAACTCGTCTGTCTAATGCCAGGTCCAGCACTCCATCCCACTATATAACACTGCCTCTCATGCACCCCAGACTTTAACGCATTCAGAGAAAAGATAAATAGATTACACAAGAGAAGTTAGCTCAGGAAAGATGGGAAATTCATGAAAATAAAATTCTCAAGGAACAAAGAAGGGCTTTCTTAAAAATAACAGATGCAGAGAGCACATGGGAAAGATTAAAGGCATATAAAAAAGAATATTCTCTGCCATGGAAAATGCTCTTAGTACTGAAAAGGCCTTTTCAGAGTACTTTCCAAGCTGACTAGGAAAGACAGAGAGCAAGAACCCCACTATTCTTGATGAATTCAATTTATTAGGGTCAGGTAAACTACAGATGGGAAAGAACTGGTGATATAATTGTTGAGCCACTGTCATAGATTTTTGAAAGATTGTAAGAAATGGGAAAAGTACTGCAGGTTTAAAGAAGGGTTAATGATATCTTGATTTTCCAATAAGGGAAAAGAATAGATTATATAGTTTTTAGTAAAACACCTGATAGAGGTGAACCTTATAACTTGATTTGGTAGAAGTGAAATGGCTTACTGATTAGATTTAAGGAATAGTCATTAATGGTTCCATATGAACTTGAAGGAGGTCTCTGGTGGAAAGCTCTTGGAATCCATCTATGTTTGGCTCTATGCTATTTAACACTTATCAATGATCTGAATAAGCAGACAGAAAGTTTTCATTTTTCAAATTCTGCAAAACTGTGGAGATATTAACTGATGTTAATAGTGATTTCAATGATCTTGATAGGCTAGAACACTTGATTAAATCAAATAAAATGAAAATGAGTAAGAATAAATATAAAATCTTACACATGGGCTTAAAAAGTCAACTTGACAAATAACAAGCAAGAAGGCATAGTTAGATAGTAAGAAGCTCACCTGAGAAAATTTTTGGAGATTTTTGAGTGGATTGCAAGCTTAATATAAATTAACAGTGTGACAAGGAACAGTGTGAAAGTATGATAATGTGATCACAAGTTCAATTTAAAGCTACGTAGAATTACGAAGGTGATACTTTTCCTTGACAAGATATCTAGAGCAACTTTTTTCCCCCTTCCCTAATCTAGGCTCAACATTTTAGGAAGGAAACCAACAATGAATGAGGGGGAGTTATTAAACACTTATCCTTCCTAAAATGTAAATCTCCCCCCCCCCACTCCCCACCCCTGTTCAGTAATAAGGTAGAAGACAAGGCCTGGGACTTCTTAGCTGCATCAGGAAGTCCAATGGCACTGCCTGTAGGTTTGGACAGCATAGTGGCAAGGCAAGTGTTAAAGGCCTGGTGGTCCTCTATCTTACCATCAGGATAATAGTTAGTTATTAGTAGTTCACTCAAGAAAGTGAATATTTATATCTACTTTGTAAGGGTTGGGGGTGGGGACAGGGTTTGAAAGGAACAGAGATTCTAGATTTCCTTTCATGGGAATGAAGCCAGTGATCAGTCAAGAAAGAGAAGTGGATATTGATAGAAAGGCAATGGTCTCCTTTTTCTATACCCTTGCCTTCAAGCACCCAAGATTAGGTATGGAAATGGGGGTATAGGAAGTGGGAAAGCATCTAAAAAAGGACAAAGAAGAAGAGGCCTTAAGATCATGCCAGATGAAGAATGAAGGAACTATGGATACTGAACCTGAAGACTTTAGAAGGATATGATTTGTTGTTCCAACATCATATCCAAATCTTCATAACCTCATTTTGGAGTTTTCTTGACAAAAATACAGGATTAGTTTGTCATTTCCTTCCCCAGCTGATTTGACAGATGAGGAAAACTGAGGCAAACAGGATTGTGACTTGCCCAGGGTCACACAGTTAAGTGTCTGAGGTCAAATTTGAACTCAGAAAGAGGAGCCTTCCTGGCTCCAGGCCTGGTGCTCTATTCACCGCATAGGCCACCTAGTATACAGAAGGAATATGTTAGCTGTCTTCAAATAACACGAAATACTATCTTTGCTTTGCTTATTCAAAAAGATAGAACTAGGGATAATGGATACAAAGTTGCAGAAGCAGAGTAAGGCTTGATATAAGGAAAAAACTAACACATTCAACAATGGGAAGTATCAAGTTCTTCCAAAGTAGAAGTCTTCAAGCAAAAACTTGATGACCATTACTGAGTAGGTTGTACACAGTATGGATGAATTAGGAATAGAAACAGTTTATTTTATTTGTATATCCAGCATCTAGCACTTAGAAGATTGTTTAATATTTGTTAACTGACTGAAAGAAAAAGCATTTATATTAATCACTAAGGATACAAAAAGAAAACCAAGAGTTCTGTTCTCAAGAAGTTTGGGGAAGACAACAGATTCTTGTTTAGAACAGGGTCTCATATTAATGTGATTCTGAATTAAGCCAAAAAAATCATAGAAGACATCTTATGTAATATAGAAGATTCAGAGGGAAGGATTACCCAGCTAATAACTTCTGGCCTGTTTTATTCCTAAAACAGGTTTCAGGTAAGCACAGCAGTTATAGTCTATTCTTATTATGTCTAGTAAACAATCTCTTATGGGGCCACCAAGAAAATATCAACAATGTCAATCTGAAAAACAAAAACAAAAACACAATTTCAAGTAGAAAAATAAAAGGGACTCTAAGAAAATAAATGGATTATTTCTACAGACCGGGATATGCTATTATCCTAACAATGATGATGGAAAATATTACAATTCAAACTGGGTACAGGAAAGACAGAAATATCTGCTTACAATTTCTATTATTAATTCAGTAAACAGAATAAACACAGGTCTGGGCAAAATTGTTCTTCCATATTCTCAATTTCCTTTTCTTCCTAATAATACTACAGTTTCCCTCCAAATCTTTTCTCTTGTTTTTAACTTAAGACTCTTTTTTTCAAAAGAGCAAAGAATCTGATATCAGATATTTAAATTTGCAGATTGATTATAGATTAAGTAAATGAGACTGAGAGAAGTTAACTGACTGAAAACAGATGCCAACTGTGCTGCCTGTGGCAAAGTTGCTATATCTAATACACTTGGCTACACCATGCTATTATTTCTCCCAAGTATTTGGGTTTTATATCTTTTATGACTATTCTTGGAATGGAAAAACTTTCTTTCTCTTGAAAGAATCTGAAGCATCACCAAGCAAGTGGAACTATAGTGTTTTGGGAAGATTATTTCTTTATTTAACCTTTCTGGGGTGGTCAGAGTCAGTCAAGATGGACTAATATTTTTTTCCTTCCGGTAACTTGTGATTTCCTTTTCCTAAAAGCTAAGTATGTGACCAATTGCCATAGTTTCTATCCAGAGGTACCATTACCCCCATTCTCAAAATCTCAGGGATAAGGAATCCAAAGCCCATTTCATTTTTCCATGCACTAATACTCATGGACTCAGATGTCCCTCATCCTAGTTCACCTCGAACTGAATATGTGGTGGGACTCCCTGGGTAGGCAGGCAGAACCTAAAATTCCTATTGCTAGGTCAAGGTGAGAGAAAAATAAGTAGCAGATTTATAATTTTCGTCTTTCAGACTGAAACCATGCTATTTGGCAAAAAGTGCCTGATACTAATACTCATTATAGACACAAGAAAACTAATAAAGAGAATTATAAATTTATTTTGCTGTGCAAAAATAGTCATTTATATTAACTCCTTACTATGTCTATTAACTTTGCAATATCATAACTATGTATATCACAGGTAAATTAATCAACTTTCATTAATTTGCTGTCCATGTAGAAAGGTTTATAATCTTACAAGATTCAAAGAAAGCACCAATGAGTGGCAATAATTCATACTAATTGAAGATATAGTGGCTGATTATATTTCTTTGTCCAAATCTCTGTTTCCACTTGAATTAATCTGAAATTAATCTGAATTCACATTGGATACTGATAGCTTACCACTTATTCACTTAACACTGTGTGCCTAGCCTAAGGCTGGAGACACAACTAAAAAAGTTTAAAAGAGAGAAGTAATTGCTGTAACCACAGCCAAACCTAGCATTAAGGAAGGAGATGAAGATATTAGTGAAACATGATTTAAAAAAAAAAAAGATCCTTAATCGTACTAGCTTCTAACAAGAAGTTCAATGATAGGCCTTTTAAGACATAGTACATCTTAAAGGGACAGGGCATTTCTATCAGGTATTCTAAGTAATAAGGAAACTCTCAAAATTTGGGATGGAAAAACAATATGAGTATATGCATGGAGTCATAAAGACAAATTCAAAAATAACTTTAGGTTAAATCCAAAGGTATGATGATACAAAGCAATAAAAAAAGCAGTTGGCAGGGACAGTGAATGTCCAAAGCATATTAGCAATGAAAAAATTTCCTCTCACCATTATAAGACGAAAACATCAAATTATTTTAAGTGAGCTGCCATTAAAACTATTGTCATACATAATTCTACCACAGGAGGAGAAAGTATTAGGTATAACAGACACAATACAAGGGAACAAATCAAAATACTGAAATAATGTAGTGAGTAAAACTTGGGAATATTAAAATATATGTTAACTTGACCTTATTAACCATCAAAATTATATCTAGACATCACTGAAAGATGAACTAATACTAGCGCTAACAAAGGAAAATTTTTGCTAGAATAATCAAAATTTTTCAATATGTTTAGCTAATTGTATGTATATAATTTGAACCCAAATATTTGACAGAAGCAAAAATCAAAACAAAAAACAAACAGCCAGACCTTACAGCAAAGGTAAGAAGTCAAGATTTCATAAATAAAATTCCTAAAGAAGTTGAAGGCAAACTCTTAAGAGGAGAATGCAGAGCTTGGGAGCAGCCTCTGCTCTTAAACTAGTTCATTCATCAGTCCACATAAAATTCTTCAGGCAGGCTCAGATTTTCAAGAGAAATTGGCATTGGAAAAGGCTGAGAAGAGGAAGAAATTTATTTTTCTATTTCTCCAAGGAGGTGGTGAGCATATAAGGTACAACATGAAAATAAAAGGAAGGGGGGAGAAGGGGAAGTCCAATCCTAGGAAAACCAGCAAGAATTTATTGATTCACTTACCACAATGTGTGGCTCCAGATAAAGAATGTTATCTCCTGAACAGCTGAGATGCACTCAACCTACTATCTTCAGCTATCTGCCTTAGACTATTAAAATAAAATTATTGTGTACCCACGTTTTGACATGCAACCATCACACTTGCTCTTCATTGTAAAATCTTTTTGGGGAGTGAATTATAAGGGCCCAAATGCCTGCACTTTGCCATTCTTGTCATCTTATAAATCGACATCTACAGAAAATAATTGATGACTATAGTCATTTATGACAAATATATAGGCCATCAGTAGCTTAAAGAGTTTAAATGAAATAATAGAATTGTTATTTTATAACATAATGGGGGACCTTAGTGCTCTAACTTCCTATCAGTGGCAAGTACCCCCCAAATTCCCATACCCAATTATCTTTTTTTTCACCTTGATTCCTTGCCATTTCCTTCTCTCTAACATGTCACATGGGAAAAAGACTTGGAGTTTGTCTTTACGACTTCATTTAATCTGTTTTACATTCTGTATTTGCTGTCCTAACCCCATAAATACCATATATACAATCTTATGTCTGAAATGTGTTTTGAAAGAGGCAGATATTTTGCTATTGGCAAGCTACTCTGAATATAAATCTATTCAGTGAAGATGATTACTTCAACTTCAGAGTTGCCATTTAGACTAAGTCCTGATAATGAAGTTCAAAATGGTGATATCAGCAAAATAAGAACTCCAAGAAGTTAGTATATCTGTATTATTCTTGTTCCACAACTGCCACCAATCATAATAGTTTGTATAATAAAGTATCTATAAATTTTGTTAATAACTAAGAGTTTCTAACTAATATGTAGAACACTACTAGGTATTAATTAGCCATGACTTTCTAAAATGTTGTCATAGAAAGAATGAAAAAAAAATTCAGCTCCTGATAACCAGAATGATGGTATAATGAAGAAAACTATGAATAACAATCCAGAAGAAAAAGAACTGGTCAGGGTAGCTGCTATATATTAGTCTCATGAAGAGTTTTTCACAGCTAGGAAAATCTTCGAGCTAAGATAGAGCCTATAAGCTAAGATTTTGAAAATGATAATTTTTAAAAAATGAATAGCTTTTTATTTTCAAAATATATGCAAAAATAGTTTTTTAACATTCACCCTTGCAAAACCTTGTGTTCCAAATTTTTCACCCTCCTTTCCCCCCAACAGTAATCCAATATATGTTTTGACACATGCAATTTTTCTACACATATTAAATGACACTATCTTTTTCAAAATATGGGTGGCAGTTCCTATTCTTATATTAAAGTCACGACCACAGAACAGAGATCTAGGTAAAGGCATCTTTTCCCAGACTATTGCTGTTCTATATGTCTTATAAAAAATAATTCTGTTGTTGTTGAAGGCTTAGCTCAAGTGGTGCTAGTGTGGAAGAGAAACCAAATCTAAGACAATGAAGTTCAAACTGGCAGAATAACAAGAGAAGATATTGAAGGGTGTAAGGAAATTGATTCTGCTAGGCCAAAAAGGGAGTAGGGTGGGAGAGGGGAATGAATAACTTTTTTTGGTAAAGTTAAATTTTAAAAATTGGATTCTACCCCAATTAGGATTGGTGGGAACTTGTTTGAGGAATAGATATATGGAATTATTCAGCAGAGGGTGGGGAAATGCTGAAAAATACTTTTAGTGGTGTACAATATGAAGACGGGGGCTAATTAAGAAGATGAGTAATTTTACTTTTTGCTGAGGCAATTGGGGTTAAGTGACTTGCCCAGGGTCACACAGCTAGGAAGTGCTAAGTGTCTGAGACCAGATTTGAACTCAGGTGAAGATGAGTAATTTTAAAGTGAACTATTACCACAGAGAGCTATCTTAAGACTGAAAAGCAAGAGAATATTTTAAAGCAACAATTCCTAATAAATAAATATGTTTGTGTTTGTTTTTTTAAAAAGATAACATTCAATGTTGGAGATGTGGGAAAATTGAGACACTAATACATTGTTAGTGGAATTGTGAATTGATCCAACCATTCTGGAGAGCAATCTGGAACTATGCTCAAAAAGTTATCAAACTGTGCATACCCTTTGGTCCAGTAATGTCTCCACTGGGCTTATATCCCAAGAGATCATAAAGGAGGGAAAGGGACCCACATGTGCAAAAATGTAGTAGCCCTTTTTGTAGTGGCAAGAACTGGAAACTGAGTGGATGCCCATCAGTTGGAGAATGGCTGAATAAATTATGGTATGTGAATGTTATGGAGTATTATTGTTCTATAAGAAACGACCAGCAGGATGATTTCAGAGAGGCCTGGAGAGACTTGCATGAACTGATGCTGAGTGAAACGAGCAGAACCAGGAGATCATTATACACAGCAACAACAATATTATATGATGATCAATTCTGATGGACATGGTTCTCTTCAACAATGAAATGTTTCAAACCAGTTCCAATTGTTCAGTGAAGAAAGCCATATACACCCAGAGAGAGGGATATGAAATGTGGACCACAACATAACATTTTCATGCTCTCTATTGATACATGTTTGCACTGGGTTTCCTTTCTCAGATATTTTTTGTTCATGTAGATACGATTGTTCTTGCGCAGCAAGATAAGTATATATACATATATTCGACTTGTCAAGTATTTTAACATAATTAACATGTAGTGGACTTCCTGCCATCTAGGGGAGGGACTAGGGGGGAAAATTTGTAACGGAAAGTTTTGTAATGGTCAATGTTGAAGAACTACCCAAACATGTTATGCAAATAAAAAGCTTTAAAAAAAAAAAGAAAAGAAAAAAGAAAAAAAGAAACGACCAGCAGGATGATTTCAGAGAGGCCTGAAGAGACTTGAATGAACTGATGTTATGTGAAGTGAATAGAAGGAAGAGAACAATGTACATAGCAACAAGATTATGTTATGATCAACTCTGATGGATGTGGCTTTTTTCAATGAGGTGATTTTAGGCCAATTCCAATAGACTTGTTTTGGAGAGAGTCATCTCTATCCAGAAAGAGAACTGTGAGGATTGAATGTGGATCACAATTAAGTGTTTTCACCTTTTTTGTTGTTTGCTTGCTTTTTGTTTCCTTTCTTGTTTTTTTTCCCTTTTTGATTTGATTTTTCTTGTGCAGCATGATAAATATGGAAATATATATAGAAGAATTGTACATGTTTAATATATTGGATTACTTGCTATCTAGGAGAGGGGTTTGGGAGAAGAGGAGAAAAACTTGGAACACAAAGTTTTGCCAGGGTAAATGTTGAAAAATATCTGCATATGTTTTGAAAATAAAAAGCTATTATTAAAAACAAATAAATAAAAAGATAAATGTCCAGTTTAGCAGGGGTTGAAAATACATGTTTAATTTCAATGTATTGTAAAAGATAACCAACTGAGGTTTTGATTCCTGAAAATGACAGTAAATAGTTCCCCATTTGATTTTTTTTTTTTTTTTTTTTTTGCTGAGGCAATTGGGGTTAAGTGACTTGCCCAGGGTCACACAGCTAGGAAGTGTCTGAGACCAGATTTGAACTCAGGTCCTCCTGACTTCAGGGCTGGTGCTCTATCCACTGTGCCACCTAGCTGCCCCTCCCCATTTGATTTTAAATATTTATATAATGAGAAAAAATTGGAGTAGGACAAGAAAACAGGAATAGATACTTTTATTTCAATTACAACTCTGACTTTTTGGCTAGGCCGGTAAAATATGTCAGAATTTAGAAAAGCCAAGAAAGCTTTATTGATTTCTTCAGGATGCAACCAAGAATGTCAAGAAAATTCAAGAATGCTTACATATATCATGATGCTCAAAATAGTTACTGTATTCCTTAAGTTTTTAAATTTGTGAATGATAAACCACTTCTCAAAAACTATGCATTTCTCCTTTAAATCATTTACATGTTAATATAAATATAAATAAAAAGAAAAACTGGTAATAGAGAAGAATCTGAGGGCAATGTATAAATAAAATGTTCACAATTTTAATAAAGAGTTAAAGTAATGTGAGCATCATTCACATAAGAGATTTAGCCTAGGAGAAAGTTTTGTACTGAGACTACCCATTCCAATAAGCCACTACCAGGCAATTTAACTAACATCTCTTTTAATGGTTTTATTAGTTTTCCATAATGAAAACTTGGAAAATGCAAATTAGAGCCACCACCATATGGCTATGAACATTTACCTACTGGCTTAGATTCACAATTCTATGTGCCTTCTAGAACACAGGAACAAGATTTTAATGATGCTGGAACGCATAAAATTTTAAGGGAATAGTAATATATCTATGTTGATCAAAGAGAAAAATAGGCTCCATTTGCTATTGGAAAGATTATTTATTTGGGATGTACTAATATTAGTTTCTTGAGGGAATTCAAAATGCTGTGAGAGATGAGCTAAGGAAAACAAGTTACAGCACAACTCTACAATTTTTTTCTGTTTTACGGGTTTTTAATTTTGTTATTTCCTAATTCAATCCTTTACTAAACATCAGTTCAAAGAGTAAGCATTTCAGTAAAAGAAAGATTAACACTGTATAAGCAGCAGAATAAAAAGAAATTAACTGCTTATGGTACATCTGACAGCATGAAATGCCAAGTGAGTCAAAAAGAAGGTAAGTAAAACATATAAATCTACTTATTAACTAACTGTTCTAGATTAGCATATAGGGTTGATAAACTGCATTTTCCATAGCTTTTTTCTAGTATAAAATGGAGTGGGCTAGGTACCCTGTTCGAGAAACTTCTATACTGATTTTTTAAAAGTTAGCTCTTTTAGCAGATGGAGGCGGGAAGGGGAAGAGAAGAGGGCAAAAGCAGTGTTAAATGACTTGTCTAGGATAACACAGCTAATAAGTGTCAAGTGTCTGAGTCCACATTAGAACTCAGGTCCTCCTGATTCCAGGGCTGATACTCTATCCACTGTACCACCTAGCTGTGCCTTAAAAGATAGTCTTGTGGCATTTTAGTTTTTTCCTGCTATTTTTATAATGACATGGAGCCTCTTAAACTGGAAAAATGTAGTCTTAAAATTGTAAAATCTCTTAACTGACAAAATAATAAGAAACAATTGAAGACTATTTTCCCCTTTCAATGATTCAGATTATATTTAATGAAATGGTGAATCTGAAAATAAGTAGATGAGTAGTAGCATTTGTTATTACATACCTCATCTTTTCCTCTGTGAAGGTTAATTTGGAAGAGATACGAACTGCATACACTATTGCTCAAGAATTGATTCCCCTAACTTTTTCAAATAATGTGATGTTGACAATATGTCCAAAATAGTGACAAAAGAAGTTAGGTTCAAAAGGTATTTATGAACAAATATTCTTTTAAATAATTTGGTTAAATTCACTGTGGGTAAAGCGTCAAGCAAAGTCTATAGATGACCAAATCCATATTTAATAAATCAAAGCTAAAAAAAAAAAAACCAACCAACCAAAAACAACAACCACCAAAAAAAACCCCTACATACACCATCTAGGCAAATTAACCCATCTCTTCCTAAAACTAAAACTTCAATAGTCATAACTTGCCTTTTAAAATTTTCATGGACTTTTATGGCTAGATGATCAACAAGAATGAAATCTCACCAATCCCAAAGTCAAATAAAATGTTAAACAGGTACAACTTCTTTTAAAAATTCATAAATCTTATAAATTTAACAAGCTCCATAATTAAGAACTGAACTCTGCCAGCATATTCTAACAACGTCACCCAATCCTTTATCCAGGTAGAGCCTTGCTGTGGGATTGAAGGCTTGTGTCCCCCTTTCAAAGTTTCATCAAGTGAAACCACTATTTTCTTCTTTAACCTCCTGCTTTCTATACGAGGCAGAAAGATGTCCCCAAGTTTCTTTTCCATGCTAATAAAAAAAATTTGGTTAAGATATCTTAAATCACCCTTTTACAAAGACATCAACATATTCTGCCATTATTTTAAGTAAAGTAGTAACTACAGGCATTAATTTGTAATTTTCTTGACAATATTTATCTAATGAAAACCTTCTAAAAATCTATGAAATTCACAGTTATTCCTTTCACTTCAAATGTGGAGAGAATATAAGTGTTAGGACTATTTCCATAAGAAAACTATATATAATGTTAGTCAGGATCTTACATATTCACCAAATATTTTTTTAAATTTAATTTGAAAATATAGCAGTCAGTACACAAACATGTCAAAAGCATATTTTCCAAATGAAAGGGTATAGAGATGGGAAATCACAGCCAAGAGCATCCAAAAATGAATCCTAAAATGGAAGGAAATGAAATAGGTGGGTAGCGAAAAGCTCAACTTATAAAAATATAAAACAAGAATGCAAAGAAGGTATTAAACAAGAAACGAGAGGTTCCTGTAAGCAGTTAACTCTTTCCCACCTGTTTGTGTGCATGATCATAGGAGTTGATATGGTTGTCGAACTCCTGGTGTTTTTGATATTGCTTGTCACAGAGTTCACAGTAAAAGTTAGCTCGAAGGTCTTCTAGGGCTTTGGCAATAGCCTTCTCTTTATCAACATAATCCTATAATAGCAAGAAAAATGCAACCGATTAAACTTAAGTTAAAAAAAAAAAAAAAAAAAAGCACTTACCTGAAGAGGAACATGTTTTTTCATCAACACTACAGATCCCCCAAAAGCTCACTTAAGGAACAATAATGTGGCATAAAATCTGTACAATTGAACCAATAGATATTTTTATCTAATGTTATTCAAAGGGATTTGATATGCAGATAATGTGAGAGGGGAACATTACAAAAGTCCACAGTTTTAAGAACAGATAACTAAGGTCTCATAGCTAAAGGATAGCCAACTATTATAATGTATTTGGTTAATAAATACAACTTTTTATTACAAAAGTGAATCTGGTAACCCCACATCACTTCAGAAAAAGTAGCTTACAAAGGGTAGCTAGATAGTGCAGTGGATAGAGTGCCGGCCAGAAGTCAGGAGGATCTGAGTTCAAATACAGTCTCAGACCCTAACTATTGTGATCCTGGGTAAGTCACTTAATCCCAATTGCCTAACAAAAAAAAGTAGTTTACATTTCCAAACCACATTCCAGGAACCTAAATCATATATCACAAACCAAAGAGGTATAAATTTTTTGCATAGAAGGTGTGTTCCTCTGATATAAATTACAGCTGACTACAAGGAATCTGTAAACTGAAGCAGTTTTGAATTCAATACTGCATTTGTACAACATAAAGAACATGGGATAGGACAAAGCAGAGAACATATGTTCTATTTCTTCCTTTCCCATTCTGACACAGTTAAAATGTCTCATAAAGAGAAAAAAACACACTGACAATGTAACTTACATCTGTACCTTCACTATTCTGATACCTTAAGTAGATAAGAACAAGTCTCAATTAATCACAAAAAATTACCAGAGAATATGTGTGAAAAAATGTATGAATGTCATTTGATGAAGAGAAATGATGAATCAGAAAAAGATTGTTCCAACTGGCTATGGGATTTTATTATGTTTCCCAAATATTATATAAACACTGAGTTAGCTAGAACAGGAGGCTTTTCCAGAAACTAGAGCATCTAGCTTCCCAGTATACCTCTAAGGAGGAATTGTTGCAGGAATCCTCAGTTATAGCCATGTTCCTTTCCCAAAGGACCTTCTAGTTTTTAAGGGTCTGAAGAATGTTGGGACTTCTCATCCATGTCCTAAAATATATCTCTGAGAGAAGTCACTCTGTTTCTCAAAAAGACAATTCATAATTATTCAGTAGCTGATTATCAACCAAAGAGTCATCCATATCCCTGGCTTCTGTAACTTCTGCTTTTCCCTGGCTTATCTTCTCTTTGGCTTTTTTTCCAGGCAAACAACTGATTACTGGTGTAAGTTTGTTGTTCAGTTGTTCAATGGTGTCTGATTCTGTGCCCCTGTGCCCCATTGCACATCAATACTGTTCATGGGGATTTCTTGGCAAGGTTACTAAGGTGGTATGCTACTTTCTTCTCCAGTGGATTAAGGAAAACAGAGATTAAGTGACTTACCCAAATTTGAACTTGATGCCAAATTTGAACTTGATGCCAAATTTGAACTCTGGTCTTCCTGATTCTAGATGCAGCACTCTATCTACTATGCCAGTTAGCTGTCTAATTATATGAGAGTATGGGGGGAAAAAGGAGGAGGAAGGATAAACTGTCACTTGACAACACTATAAAAATGTTTAATTTAGATAGGGATAAAAATACTGTCAATAGTTATCTCCCACCCACATTAAGTACTTAATTAACCTCTTTGATTAAAATTTCCAATAGCTAGAACTGTCTTCTCCACACTCAAATTTTCTCATAAAAATACTTTTATGTAGATAATAATTATACATACACATATACATACATACAGTAAATATAAAATATATCAACCACAGACTTGGGACCTACATTTCCTGTAATTCTTTGTGAGCTTCAGTTTTTCTGACATTTATTTGGATTTATCTAATTCAAAATTTGTGATAGCTGGAAAAAGTAAGAGCTGAAAATACTCCCTCTGCTGGATTTTTACGATTTTACTTATAAGGGGAAAGGGGAAAACAGCCAAGTTCCCAGGGTAGCTTTTTCTAAAAGATGCACCTAAGAGATAGTAAGGCATGGCTGAGAGAAAGGTTTCAGAGTTAAGAGTCAAATGCCCTGCATCTAACAATATGCAGAACCTCTTGGGGTATGAGCAATTCCCTCAGACTGTAAGTGGCAAATAAGGTGTAGAATTTCAGCACAGTAGAGGGCACTTCTTCACTAGGACTTCCCTACAGAAATCACAGGTGTCATAAAACAAACAAAACAAACAAAAAATACAGAACACTTTAAAACTAGAATCCAAGAAATTTTTTTTTCCAAAATGGATTCCACACCTGCATTGAGCAAACTATTCTACATATATTAAAAGATATGTGTTTGTACCACTGAATAAGGACTGGCTTTTAGTTCTAGATTTAGAATTGAATATAACCAAGTTGTATGTGTGTCTACAAGTGAGCTCCCCTGGACACCAACTTCTTCTCTGAGAAGAAAGCCTGCCTTACCCAGCAAAACTTTAAGTTAATAAGACCTAAGCCTGAAACCAGTCTCAGAAACACTGTAACTGTGTGGCCTGGAGGGAAACCCTTAATTTCTAGGGATGTCAAATTTCCTAATAACAGCCTCTAGCCCCCAAGGTTGTTATGGGGGCCAAATGAAATGAATGTAAAGTACTCTGAAAACTTTAAAAGTTATGTTAGTGAACTGTTATTTGTCACTATTCCTCCTCCTTGTATTCCAAGTAATGATAATAGGAGTCAAGTTTCTGGAGGTCAACACTGCTCATTTTTTATGTTCATAGCTATTCAAGCATTTGGCACTTAAGAGGTGCTTAATAAATGCTTGTTGACCTAAATCTAATTTCAAGAGTTCTTCTACCGAAATGTGAAAATGAATATAAAAAATAAAGATCAATTATACTGCATTTAAATGGCTTATACTGTAATTTGTTTTCATAAACATCTAATGATAATGAAGTTTGAAGCTTGAAGTTTACTTTAAAAATCTGCATCCTTACAAATATTTTATAATTTTGATTTTACCAAATCAATCTAGTTTCTTAAATATTCTTATCTTGTAAATTAGTGAAGTTTTAAAAATCCAAATGTACATAGAAAACGCTGTTCCTTAGAATGAAGGTGTTATTCTTTCCACCCATCCAAAAACATTTTTTATAAATATCTTTTGTTTTTTATCACCATCATTTCCCAGTGTGTCTTCCTGTTCTCTCCCTTCTCTCCCCATCTTCCCAGAGAGGTGGTATCTCTTATAACAAAGGGGAAAAAGTTAAACAAAAGAAACCAATACATCAAATCCAACATTAAATGCAATATTCCACTCATAGAAAAGTGATATTTCAGATAGTTTTGTTTGTTTTACTTTTTTGATGTGAGAACTCTTGTCTATGGTGTTTGGCTAGGACAAACTTGAACAAATCAAAATATGATTAACTAGATTTCATGTAAAAGTTTAAGCAATGACTTTCTTTGAAAAAGGATATCTTAATTCCTTATCTTGTAAATGAAGAGTTAAAATTACTCATCTAACAAAAAATTTCTGCTTATCTTCAATCTGATAAAACCATTTGTGAAACATATGAGACTGTGGTTTGAAGAGAAATCATTCTATAGATTTTGATTTAGATGTGTTTTAAATTCCAGATATTTAAAAATACTTAGGCAAAGATAACACAAAAATTTGCTTTCAAATTACATATTCAGAGAACATTTTAGTGTAGAAGGAAAAAGATAGATTGTCAAAGTTATGTTTACTTATTATCTAGCAGTTTCTATATGAAATTTTTATAAATAGTGCTCCTTATGTGTGATAGTATTTAAAAATTACAATATTTGCTTAAAGACAAGATTTTTGCTTCTCTAAATTTCCTCAATGCCAATTGCTGACCTCTAAATCTACAATTTGCTTAGTGTTTTTACTTTTTAAAAAAGAAAATACATTTCAATTGATGACTTGGAGCTGTGTCAGCTGGAGGTAAAATCTAAAAAACCAAAAGCAAGGGGCAGCTAGGTGGCACAGTAGATAGAGCACCAGCCCTGAAGTGAGGAGGACCTGAGTCTCAGACACTTAATATTCCCTAGCTGTGTGACCCTGGGCAAGTCACTTAACCCCAATTGCCTCAGCAAAAAGCAAACAACAACAACAGAAAAAAAAAACAAAAAAAAACAAATCATGTTTTAAATATAATTTCCCTAAAGAAAAAAAGTACAACTTAAATTTTATTTAGAGAAAAAAAATTAATAATAAGCCATCAGTTTATGTGTAAAGTAATTCATTAAATCTGATAAGGTCCTTAAACATAACTATTCTTATGGACCCATCAGACTCTTAACATAGTTACACTGTTCCTAAGGCAAGATGGCTTAGAGACAGGATTGATTTTTAGAGATTTATGCTTTCTGGTGGTTGCTTTGAATGCATGACTAGTATAACTCTGTAAGGCAACAAAAGGAAAGTAAGGGAGAAGCAGTACAATGCAAAATGAAGATTCACTGATAATCTGGGTTCAAATTCTGACCCCCTGGATTAGTTAGTTCTGTGTGGACTTTGGCAAGTCACTTCTCTACTACTTTTAAATATTTTAATTACTTGTGAATAGAGAAAATACTAGCACCATTTCAAACTAGAGCAGGACAAAAAGAAAATTCCTTCTATGTACACACAGGTAATGTTGCAAAAACACTAATAGTCAGCATATAAATCTGAGATCCACTATGAAAAAATGATACAGAAATCCAAAAGTGAAAAATCTATTTATTCATACACACAATAATAAAAGGAAATTGATTTAAAAAAAAAAAAAAAAGGAAAAGGATTTTACTCTGAGAACCAGGAACAAATTTCCCTCTCATAATTAACAATTCAAAAATGTTAAAATGTTTGTTTTGGTTACAGCCAAATAGTTTGACAAATCCACAAGTAATAAAGTAGGAAGTGAGATACTAGAATCTCCTTTCACTGTATTTCTGGTTGTTAGTGACTTACAATTCCCCTATATGAATGGCCACAGTTAACCTAACCTGAAACATTGAAATAATCGTTTCAGTTTTCAAAATAAAAGGTCTTAGATTTAAAAGAGCTAACTCCAATTTGTTCTAAATTATAAGGTTAACTAGATAGCAATATCTTGAAACAGAAACAAAAATTTTCTAAAGGTACTGGACACTGTCATTACATGTGCTCAAACAATACATCTTTTGGCAATTAAAGGAAATGTATAGTTCTTGTTTTCCACAAATAGTAGACGATTCTGTGAGATCAAAGTTTTAAGTTAGGATATAAAATTCCATTCTATTTCAGAATAGTCACAAGACTATAGATATTTAAGACTAATAAGTAATTAGAAATGATCTGTACAGTCGGAAAACCAACATCAACGAAATGACAAATTCATTAAATATCAAACCATTTATTTGTATGATGTTAAAAAGTTTTTTTTGTTTCCCCCAGCAATTCCTATAGCAGGAAGACTATAAGTGTGTTGTAAAGTTTGGCTTTTTTCTTTTTTATAGTTTCCCCAACCCAACCCACTCCCAGACTCCCAATAAGCATCTGTACAAAATTCTTTCCTGAATCTGACTGAGTCATTAACTCCATACATTTCTGCAGCAAGCAGACACCATATAAATCTCCAATAAGCTATTCCAATCAACTGTCTGGAAGGCAAAAACATAGTAGTTGGAGCAGTATAGCATCTTCAGGAGGTACACAGTGTCTGATGGCTGCTTTAATTGAGTCTAAATTACAAGACTTTCTGTCTCTCCCATAATAACCTCTCCCCACTCTTAAAAGATCTTTAATATAACATTTCCTGAGAGGTAGTGATAGAAGAATTCCTCCATCTCCCCTTTTAAAAAATAGCTAGAATACATTTTGTTAGCCATTAACTTAAAAAATTTAAGAGATGATCAATTTAAAATAGAAAACTGACAAGATCGAATGGTACATAGGAATCTAATAAGTTTGCAACCACATCAAATAACAAATTCCCAAAGGAGCCTTGGAAGCAACTGGAGCCATTTGATGATATATCTCATCATTGGATACTAAATATTATCATAAATTATTAATTTTAAAAAGTTGTCTTTACATTTATCCTGGAGACTTCAACCATAGACAATCCTGATTAAGTACCTTATACTTTTGCCTCAACTCTTCTGTGTCTTCTTTTTCTACTTCTAGGACACGCCTCCGTTCGGTAGCATCTTCAGCATAATCAAGCTTAATAAGAACAGAATCAGAACAATTTTATGATCCTGATATGATTCAGTTAAACTAAAAAGTGTTGCATTATCAAATATAGTATTGTTTGTTTAAAAAAAAATTTTGCTGTATATCTTACTTAACCATCTCCCACTTTTGTCACCCCACAGAGAAAATGGCTTGCAAAACAATTCATTAATCTTTCCATAGCAGTGGTTCCCAGCAGGCACATTCAATGCCAGTATTGGACTTCACTTTAAGGAAATGCAGAGATTTCAGGTAATGAAGTGTAGGGAAGGAAGGACTGATGCTCCTTTGTAGAGGGGAAAGACTTTTATTGCAATAGAAAAATTTAAGACAAGTAATGCTGCCTAGGGGGAAAATACTATACAACTCAGGGGCTTCAGGCTCCTTGTATTCTGCCAGAATTGTAATCATGGGTAAATCTACAACTCAGGATTCCCAAAGAAAAAATGAGTTGTTGAATCACCTGCTTTTCTTAAAGGAATTATAGCATAAAATGTTATGAAGCCATTTTTTTTAAATTCAAAGAAAAAGTACTATACAATTAATTATTATTATCTACCACTCTTTTTTCTGAGTATTCTCATATCTGCACCTATATTTAGAGTTAACATAACTTAGCTCACATATTTCATAAAGCAATGGACTAGCAAGATAAGCTTACCTCCATTTCCATTCGACCCATACCCATGACATCATACTTGACAACGATAGGAATGGGATCTGTTCTCCCTGAAACAGGAACACATAAGCAGGTGAGCCATAAAGCCAAGTCAACAGCTCACTTTACACAGTGGGTTTGGGTGGTTAGAGATCTTGCCTTGGAGTGCAGAGACCAGAAAGCTACAGTGAACCAAACACAAGCCATTCTCACAGCTTACATCCAAACCCACTTTTTTTTTTAAGCTCAAATTCAACCACCCTTGGCTAACCTAACAACCTGGGATTTATAAAGCACTAACCACTCTAGCAAAAAGAGATTGGTGGTCAGATTAAAACCCTACAGGACATACTGGCAGCAGGGAAATTTAAAAAAAAAAAAAAAAAAAAAAAAAAACTTATGTTTTGACTTTAAAGATCCTCTCATCAAAAATAATTCATTCATTCTATTCTAACAACCCCTTTCCTTCATAGCCATCTCAATCTATATAAATATAAAAGTATATTTCCAACAAAAATGGTAGGAAATTATAAAGCCAACTTAGTAAAATCAGAATTTAACTTTGTGAAAATATGGCTTAACAATTAAAAAAGCGGTGGCATAAAAAATTAAATGAGGAAGTAGGTACCCTTGGGTAGCCAAATATGATTTTATTTATAAAGCAGAACTTTCTAAAACAGTAATACTATTTTCTCATTTCCCAGATTGGTTGTAGCAATCGGTAAGCTGTGAAAAGGACTAGTTGCGAAGAAAATTGACTTTAAACTAATCAAACTATGCTGAAATTTGTTTTTATGTATCTTTAATCCACTCATAACCAGCCAAACAAAGCAAAATGGGGCAGACAAGCACTTTACTACCACAGCTGTTTTACATCACAACTTGCGCTGTTTATTGTGATGTAAGCCCACTTGAAAAGAGGACTTACCTTATCCGTAGTATACCTTGAGTGAAAAAACACAATGTTTACTTCCCTCATCTTTTACACTCAGGCTGGTGTAAAAAACTGCTTTTGTTATACACACATATACATATTATACCTTTGGGCCAAAAAAAAAAAAAAAATCAACTTTATCAGGCCAACAATGAGGCATTAAAAAAAGAAAAATTAACAAATGCCATGACCTTGTTTGGATCTTGGACTCTGGGTGACAAGGATTAAGTTTTTTCAAACCACCATATAAGAATTTATGGAATTTGTATTAAACTGATCTGCATGAGTTAACTTTTGTCTTCAGGCAGTGGTAAAAATCCAGGAGTTTACCTAAGTATCACCAAAGACCAACTGTTACTTTTAGCAACAAACAGGAAAAATAATTGGGGGCAATTAAAATTTCAAATTTTAAAAACAACAACCAAAAAAACCCATCTCATGCCAGCAAAGAAAAAACATTTCTGGAGTATAGCTTTCATTTGGATTTATTTTGAAGACTGCCAGTTAAACAAACAAACAAATAAATAAAAAATAAAAAAATTAAATTAAATTAAAAAAAAAAAAAAAGGAAAAAGAAAAAGACTAAACCTCCCCCAAAACCAAAACAAAAAACCACATCACTACCTTGCGCCCAATGGTATAATAAATAATCAGTGACTGCAATCTTTAGCAAAAGGACCAAATTAAAGACAGGTTATAAAAATGACGTCCTTAAGTGTAATATCACTTTTAAAACGTCTCAATCAGGGATTTACTAGTAAAATCAGATAAACTAATGGAATTGAAAAAAAAAAGTCAAAGGAACTCAATTTTATTTTCTATTTTTTTTGTTATCTGTTAAGCTTTGTTTTTGCAAGAATGAAGACTTTTGGCACAGATTCAATAACTATGTAAACCCCTGTACATAAACATCGCATCAGTACTTTTGCCTTCTAAGGCAGTCAAAGTTTGTTTTAATTAATTTATTTGAAAATTGCAGTAGCAAGTGCTAGCGCCCATGATGTTGTGGGGTAAATCAAGTTTGAACAGTATTAGAATTTTAGGTTTTAAATGATTTTTTTTTTTTTTGGGTGGCAATTCTATCACAAACAGATACATCCCTTCTTAGCATTACCCTTTAATGAACAGGGATCAGACAAGTTGCATAAAGGAAAGGAAAGGAAAGGAAAATGAAAAAGACCAAGCAGAGGGATGAAGGCTACAACAGAGAAAGTAAGCCTAACATATTGGTGCACTGATGACAAAAAGGAGTAATTCAGTCTGAAAATAAAAAATTACCACTGCTAAGTTTACCATCACCACAACAAGTCCAGGATCATAATGCTGTAAGAAAGAAACACCATTTGTTAGGCAGAAACCATTAGGGTGGAAAACAGGCCTTCTAGCAGGCAGACAGGATGGGTTAAAGTTAACAGATGGACTTCTCCCCTCCCACTACTTCCGGGTGGGATTGGGGGAGAAAGTGGTCATCACCAACCAGTTTTCACAATACCAGGACTTGGGATTTCTGCACTATTACTTGGTAACATGTACAGCTCCTCCTGTTTGAAAACATAAAACTGGGGATGGAACAGGAGAAGAAAGAAAAAGTACCGGCCAATTTAAAACACTAACACTGACTGAAGCTGGAGCAAATGGCTAAGATCTTTTTGTCTGACTATATTCCTTATCTACTTTGGTTTGAAATGATGTTTGGCATGAATTTGTATTGCTTAAATAACTTTACAAGACTGAACACTCATTCTGGTCAAAAACTAGGCTTTTGGTCAACATCTGACTGGAAATTTCGTTCTAGCTCTCCATGTTTTCTTCTCTAACTACTTATAAAGAACATGTAGCCAAATATAATTTGGAGTCTCAAGAGGCAGTGCTTTAGGAGTCACAGAGAATTGTTATAATCATCCATTATCACCAGAAGACAAATTCTAAAGAAAAAAAACGACTGGAAAATCTTTAAAGCTTCACCCTAGAAAATACATTCTAAAAACCTGGGTTTAACCTCTGATTTTCATCTTAGATAGTCAAATAGTACTTCAGTTTTACTGTGAATGAATTAACACTCTTCAATTGATCTCCTTTGAGCTCTATTTCTTCATAAGGATGTCTTTCCAAGCACCAACAACACTGAACAAAATCACCTTTACTGGAGGACCAATAATTCTAGAGTATGGCCTAAATATAATTTCTTTCCATATAAGGCAGGCCCTGGACCAAGGAAAAATCCTAGGAGACATTATTCAATAATCCTCAAAAAAGGTTCAGAGCATGTATTTACTATGCATCTCAAATATGATGAAAAACACCTATTGATAGTGGATAGAGGGTTCAAATCCTGAACTCTGCTTGCCACACAACTTTCTAAGACTATAAGTTAAAGTTGAGTTGATATGATGATCTGTGTAGATAGGGAAGCCTTCCCCAGAGTGATACAGGTGGTAGTAAATAATCCCCATTTTGATGTTTGGGTTCTTTAACAGCAATACCTTTTGTCTCTTAAAGGCCTTAAGTCCAGTGACTAGTCATTGCTATCCACCAATAATGCCCTTTTTACTGCTCCTTACTTAACAACATTCCATTTCCTGAATTACTTGCCCTATTTTTCTGAGATTACCTTCAATTACCCTGTATATACAACCCATCTGTAAACAATTATCACCCTCATTAGAATGTGAGCTCTAGGAAGGCAACAAGATTTTGCTTAGTACAGGGGCACATAGTGAGAACTTCATCTGTACATCTACTATGAATTCTAGACAAAAAAAAAAAAAAAGGTACTACTTGGAATAAATTAGTTTCCTTGACTAGATAAAAAAGGGGTGGACAACAGAGGTAGCAATAAAATGTTAATGTACCATTCTCTGGAAAACTTGATCTTTTAAAAATTAAAAGTAACTCAAGAGGGAGGGAGTAACTCAACTATTCCTGGGTTTCCAAGAGGAGTATTTCAGAACCAAAATGCTTCTCCCTCCCCACTTTAAGAAAGAAATACTAAATACCAAAAAGCTCAAAAAGTAAATAGGTGTTGAGTATCTACAATATGCTCTGAAAACATAGGAAAGATCAAGCTAGGTAAAGAGGGAGAAGACAAATACTAAATTTACAATGTGCCCAAATTAAGGTAATTTAGGCATACAATACTTCTAAATTAAACTTTAAAATATTTTCTAACAAAAATGAGTAATAAGTTCCCTTTTTTATTTTTATAAAAGTAATTCCATTTTAATTTATAAAATGATGTTGACAAACTGCTAAATGTTCCTAATTGTTTTCCCATTGCTAATATAATGACTAAATAGAATATCTTAAGGCTTAAAATCTAAAATTTTGGTAATGACAAAGCAAGTCCTAACTGAGACAACACAAGGAAAATATTTAAATTTGTAGTGAAAAACTAAGTTCCCTGGTTTCCTTTTCTCAAATATTCTTTTAATAACTTAATTTTTACTTCCATGTAAATGAAAAACTGTTTATCTGTAGTCAACCTTTCTCTCAAACTTCCATATTTCCAAATATCTATTAGATGTTCTCCCTCTATGTGCATTACTTTTCTTCAAAATGTTCTGATCTCCCTCCCCAACTCAAAGTCAGCTAGCTCCTCTTCCAGCTTTTTTATTTGTTAATGGCATTACCATTCATTTCATCAATTAATTTACCCCAGGCTATGGACTATAGCTCTCTCCCCCAAAACAACTAGATTTCCCAATAAATGTTTATTTTAACCCATTACCATCAGACTAATTTAGCTTCCTATTTGTTTGAATTACTGCAAGAGCCTCAAAATTGGTTGCCCTACTCTCATTTTGTCTCCTTCCCATTTCATCTATCCCATATAGTGCTGGCAGAATAATCTTTTTGATGGTTCTGATGTTAATGCTGCTTTCTTCCCCATGTCCCCAAATGTCCAATGACTTCAGCTCACCAGCTAATAAAATTTAATGAAAAATTCTAGGATTCAAGGTCCTCTATAATTTGGCCCTGACCTGGCTTTCCAGTTTTATCTCATTCTACTTTTATTTGTTAGATCTCATGCTCCAAATAGAAGTCTTCATTGTTCTTCAAAACTAGAGCCAAAATGCCCTATTCTCCATGACTTTGTTCATTCTGCTCTCTTTGCCTGAATGTCCTTTTCTCCCTCTCCTCCCATTTATGACTATACAGTTTCTTCCCCCCTCAAATATTATTTCCTCCACTATGCCTTTCTTGACTCTTCCCATATATTCTTCCTCCTTACCACCTCCATATCAAATCTCTTTCCTATTTACACATTTTCTATTTCCTTTGTGTACTTTCATTATTTTAGCATATATCTCTCTCTCACATACATAAATATATTTATATTGAATAAGTCTAGTAACCTACAATGTAAGGGCCATGAGAAGAGGGGCTGCCTTTGTTTTTCTATGTATTCCCTTCAATATGGCAGCTAAGTGGTGCAGCAGATAGTTTGCCAAGATTTGGAGTCAGTAAGACTTATTTCTCTGAGCTCAAATCTGACCTCAGACATTTATAACTACATGATCATGGGCAACGATGTAACTCTCCATGTGACTGTGTAGTCATACCCTATATTATCATATAATTCTGTTTGCCTCAGTTTCCTCATCTGCAAAATGAATTGGAAAAGGAAATGACAATTTCTGTCAAGAATATTTCTGTCAAGAAAGTCCCAAATGGAGTCATGAAGAGTCAGATAAGGCTAAATAATACTCTCTACACTGTATTACAATGTTCTACATGCAATTAAGTGTTTCATGAATAGCTGTTGATCCAATTAAATTTTTTTTGGTAACTAGCAGAAGAGTTCATAGATGGAGCTGCCTGGTTGAACACTATTTTCCCCTAAAAATACCTGTTGGTATATCGATTGAGAGGAGAGTGAATTTAAAGATTTGTTTTAATTACCTTGAGTTGAAGATGAGGGCAATTATATTATTTGGGAAAACAAACTAAACTTCATTCTGTAAACAAGATTAAAGGAAAGAATGAAAATATGAACTTCCAAATTCTTTCCTTCTTGCCATTTCAGATCAAAATTTATAATACACTGGAAAATCTGTGGCTAGTAACAAGTCTGTCCAGCATCTAATCATTATTATATAAATATCAGCTTAAAAAAAAGGGGGGGGGAGGCAGCTAGTTGGTGCAGTGGTTAGAGCACCAGCCCTAAAGTCAGAAGGACCTGAGTTCAAATCTGACCTCAGACACTTAACACTTCCTAGCTGTGTGACCCTGGGCAAGTCACTTAACCCCAATTGCCTCAGGGGGGAAAAAGAGCTAGTTGGAAGGAATCAACTAGGTTTAAAGACTATCTACTTGAATTATAAAAATTGAATAATGGTAGCCTATAATTATATAACATTTAATGATTATAGAACTTTTTCATTATCTCATCTGGGAGCCTAACCTTCAAATCTAAAGATTTGAATTTAACTTCCTTTATGATTGGTATGTCAACATAAGGGGCTTTTGTTATCAAGTCTCTGCTTTTTCTAGTCCATACAATCAGCCATAGTCAAATGAATTTTCTAAAGCATGAATCTGATCACACCACTCTACAATTCAAAAAACCACAGTGGGTCACATCAACTTTAAAATCAAATATGTCCTTTGTTTGCCATTTAAAATGCTCAACAGACTGGTTCCATCTTGCCTGTCCAGAATGTTTAATTCAACCACATTAGCTTTGTAGCTGATATTCATATTTCTATGCCTTTGTGCATAGAATCTTTATCTAGATTCCTGAAATTTATTTCTTCATGCTTAGCCTCTTGGAATCCCTAGATTTTTTTTCAAATGAAATTCCCCACATGTGGAGTTTCTTGGTACTCAAAGCTACTACCTGAATTATTTTATATTTTTATTGTTTTATTTTTAGATAAAGAGATAGCAACACAATAGTGGATCCATAGGTGGCCTCAAAGCCAAGAATGGATTTAAGTCCAGCTTTTGACACATAGGTTATATCATTCCAGGTACCTCTCTAAAGCTACAAATTGCAGATAAGGTGCCATAAGCATCAACTGAGGGAATTTCTTCAATTGAGTGTTCCTTATACCCATGAAATCTGAGGTCTTGTCTCTATCCTTTAATTACTAGTTAGCTAAGTATGGATCTTTCAAGATCCAGCATGAAATTGATTAACATATTAACCTTTTTCTTTTAAAATGTTTATTTACACACACACACACACACACACACACACACACACACACACACACACA
>JAJPUD010000893.1:60068-119783 GCA_023553655.1 Myrmecobius fasciatus
CCCCTTATAGCATTTAAACTTGAGGGCAGAAACTATTTGATTTTCGATTTTGTATCCCCAAAGTCCAGCAGAATGCCTGGGATACTGAAGACACTTAATAAAGGCCTATTGTATTGAAATAAATCTTTCTATGGACTTGTTAAAAAGTCAGAAAAGCTATTAACGTGGAGAAGGATATTGATGGATGAGGGGAAGACATAATGGAGACATCATAGCATCTTATTCAAAGAATCATAGGATCAATGACTTAGGACATATTATCTAGCCCAACTTCTTCTGAGGATTAGAGAATTAAATATCTTGTCTAAGGACAAAGGCTAACAAGCAGCAGAGGTCCTTTAATTAGGAATCAAGGGGCTCTTCTCCCTATATCAAGCTACACAGAACCAGAATGTAAGAAACCAGGATTCTAGTTCTTACACTGTTACTTAAGGTGTCAATCTTCAGGGCCTCAATTTTCTCATCCGTAAAATTAAGTATTAGACTAACTGAACTCTAAGATACAGTATAGCTCTAAAATTCCATGTTATGAAACAATTTTCAAAAGAAAAGGTTAAGCTATTAACTAGTCTAGTGGTGGGTATTGAAATATCCACATCAGCAAGCTAAAGTCAACTAGGAATTATACTACTGTTTTAGTTCAAAGTGCAATGGAAAATCCTAGCTCCATCACTTACTAGTTTTGTTAACCTAAAACTGGTTACTTGGCCTCTCAGAGCCAGTTTCCTGCCCCACTAGTAAGAGGTTGTGAAAAACAACAATGTATATGTGAAAAACCATAAAGCACCAAATAACTCTGGTAGGCTCCTCATCACATAAAAGTTCTCTTTCAGTAAAAACTTATATATTAAGTCCTAGAACTTCTTGAACGCCAAACAAATGTTCACTTCTACTTTTACTTTTGGGGGGCTTGGTAACAGTCTCTACAAGAGTTGAATTCCAATAATAACTAAGATGTTAGGAGGCAACCCTTGGTACAGTCCTAATGATTAACAGTTTACCAATAAAAATTATTTAGCACATTATAATCAAATCCTACTATAAAATCACAACCCCCTCCCCCTGCAACATTTTAGCTGATCACCCATTTATAATATTACTGCTATGGAACAGCCTAATAAAGGCATTTTATCTTAATTCCAAATAATTAATTACCTTAGGCAAAGTCTATCTATATTCCAGCCTGAATTTTTCTTGAGTTCTTAGTGCATCTTCAGTCACCTACAACTTTAATTCTTCAGAACCTGTGGTATTACATGCTATGGACAGCCAACAGCTTTCAGTTAAAAAAATCCTTATCAGTATTTCTCAACTCATCTGGTATCAACCAAAAAAGAAAAAAAAAAATCCTATTTAGAAACTCAGAACATGAATGACTCAGGCTCAATAATTAAAAGTCAAGGAGTTTTATCCTTATATTCTGTTTTTAAGAAATTATCTTTTTGATTATATGAGAAACCACAACAAAAACATGACATACAAGTTCAGAGAACATATTAGAAATATGCCAAGCAAGACTTAAAGAAATGAAATCAAGATTGTTTTTTTCAAAAAACACATTATCATGTTGTACAAGAAAAATCAGATCAGAAGGGGGAAAAAAAAAGTAAACAAACAAAAAGATAGAAATACTATCTTTTGATCCACAGTCTCCATACTCTCTGGATGAAGATGGCACTTTCCATCCCAAGTCTATTGGAATTGACTTGAATCACTGCATTGCTGAGAAAAGTCAAGTCCATCACATCTGACTGTCACACAATCTTGTTACCATGTGCCATATTCTCTTGGTTTTCTGTTCACTTTACTCAGTATTAGTTCATGTAAGTCTTTCCAGGTTTTTCCTGAAATCAGTCTGCTCATCATTTCAGTAAGTTTTGAAGAAAGTTTGTATAAAGGTTTGGATTAGATGAGTTTTAAGGTCCCATACATTCTTAAATTCTATGAAATCCATGGCAGCATTGGTTATCAATATTAAAAAAAAAAAAAAAAAAAAAGCCAGCAGCTCTCGGGACTACAAAATTAACAATTCTTTCTCCTATTCTAAACAGCCATTAGGAAGCCTGGATACCAAAGTAGTAATAACTTGACCAAGATCATAGTGATAGTAAGTAAGTATGAAAGGTAGAGTCGAGATGCAAACCTTGAACTTCTGACTTGAAATCTAGAGCTCTTTCTTGTATAACACAACTTTTGCTTTGATTTTATGACCTGTGTTTTGACCTCTAACTTTTAAATTGGATATAAATAATATAAATAAAAAATTGGATATAAATAAATAAAGATCTGCCAATCTCTCATATAATAATTTAAGACTTCAAAGCACTTTCTTTACAAAACCTGAAGCAGGGAACATAAATACTGTTCAATTCACTCTTTAAGTAAGGAAACCCTGATTCAGAAAGTTTGAGTGACTTGTTTGGGGTCACACAGCTACTAAGTGATAGAACTCAAAAACCATTTTAAATGTTTAGTGTATAAATTAGGGTACAAAACTAAAAAAATTTAGACATACAAACCCACAGAATACTTTTTTTGAACTGAAGTTCTGTACTACTATACATTTTACTACTAATCTTTTGATAAATGGAAGAATCAACTGCCTTCAACCATTTGTTTTCTATTTCATTTTTAATCTACCCCTGCCTACCAACATAATAAGATGTCTTCTACCCAACCTCCCTCATTCTTTGTTATCTTTCTTGTGTATAGCCAAATTCTTGTAAAAACTGTCTAATATCATTGTTTCCATTTCTTTTCTTCCCATTCATTTCTTAATTCTTTGCAAATTAGCTTCCAAACTCAGCATTTACAGAAATTGCTTTCTCTAAAGCTACCACCTTAAGTATCATCTCTTTAACTTCTAACTCTGGTGACCTCTTCTTAGTTCTTATTTTTCTTGATACTTTCTGAAGTATTTGGCACTCTTGACAACTCTCTCTCCTCTTTGGGTTTTCACAACATCGTTCTTTTTTGGTTGTCTACCTATCTATATGACCATTCCTATTCTGTCGCCTTTATATCATCCATATCACACCTCCTAACTGTAGGAGAATCTCAAGATAGTTCTAGACCCTCTTCTTTTCTTTTTTTTCCCCATTAACTCTTATGAACTTTCTCAATTCCCTTGAGTTCAATTATCTCTTTTTGGATGACTTTCAGATCTATTTACATAAGTAGCCCTAATCTAATTCTAGTCCACTGACTGCCCCCATTGGACATTTTGAACTGGATGTCCCTTAAGTATCCCGAACCCAATATATCCAAAACAAATCTCATCTCGTCAAATAAACTCAAACCCTCTTCCGAACTTTCTTTTTTTCTACAAAGGAAACTATAATCCTTATAGTGTCTGTATTACCAACCCTGGAGTCAATATCACTTTCCTGCTCACTAAATTCCAATAACTGGAAGATAAAATAAAAAAATTTAAAGTCACTAGGCTTTTTATTCTTATTATTATCCTCTACAATTCAATTAAATAAATTTTTTGCTGTTCCTTATACATCAATCTCCTGCATTTGTGCCTTTACATAGGCAGTTGCCCTTGGAGCAATGTATTCTCAGCTAGTTTAGAATCCTAGTTTAGGGGCAGCTAGGTGGCACAGTGGATAGAGCACCAGCCCTGAAGTCAGGAGGACCTGAGTTCAAATTTGGTCTCAGACACTTAACATTCCCTAGCTGTGTGACCCTGGGCAAGTCACTTAACCTCAATTGCCTCAGCTAAAAGCAAAAAAAAAGAATCCTAGTTTACATTAGCTTAGCTCAAGTGTCAACTTCTACAACAGTGCTTCATCTTTTTTTTTTTTGTGGCATGAAACCCCTTGGCAATCTGATCTTAAAGCCTAATGTTTTTAAAAGCATAAGATAAAATAAAATTGCGTAGAAGATTGCAAAAAACAAACAAACCCAACAATAAATCTCAATTATACTGAAATAACTATCAAAATATTTTTTAAAACCTCCCCCTCCTGCCACTGCCATGTAAGAACCCCTTTTCAACATGAAAGCCTTTTCTGATTTCTACAGTTTCATATGACTTTCTGACAAAACAACACTTTTGCATTTATTCACTTCGTTTTAAACTTATATGTATACGTTGTCTCCCCAACAGAATGCAAACTCCTTAACAGGAATTATTCCCTTTCTATCTTTGTATTCCTTTATCCTAGTAAAGTTCCTAATACAAGCAGAAGCTTAATAAAGGCTTGTTGACTGACTGATTCATTTCAGTCAGGAAAATGGACAGTAATATGTCTTGGGGAAAGTCCTGGGCTCATATCGTAATCAGCTTATATAATACAATCCTAGAAAATCCCCCAAATTCTCTGTCTATAAAAATGAGGACTGACCCTAAAAAAGAGCATTTGCCCCACCTACTTAACAGTGTGCTGAGAGGATAAAAGGAAATAACAGATGGTAATTTAATTTTAAAGCTTTAACTTTAGAACTAAATATATAAAAGGTACTATTTTACCCTTCTCTGGTTACGGCTTCCTATATTGCCAATTTTGAATGAAAACATTTCATTTGAGCAACCCATTTCCATTTTCCTCTATTTTTTTTTAAATTTCCATTTTCTAGAATGAACTGTGTCACTCAATTTAAGAGTACAGAGGAGATTACAACAATCCAAAGATTTCTGATTTATAAATTATCAACTGGAAAGTACGTTAGGCAGGCTTGATACAACAATTTTATTCCTTTTTGTTCTAATAATCTCAGAATTTTTTTTTCCTTGAAACAATCATCTATTCTTTAAGTACAATTTTCTATATTGGTACATCTGAAGTGCCATCAAAAATTGTAAGACTATTTCTAAAGGAAATTTTGCATAATAATGGAAAACAGAATATAAGTACATAATACTATAGTATCATCCTATGTTTGCTAAACAAATACATTATGAACCAAATTCAGATAAATATTTCACTTATATTACCTTTTCAGCTAACTGGTTCAAATTCATTTCTATAATTATTATCATTTTTTTATTCTTTTTTTTTTTTTTTTTTGCTTTTTGCTGAGGCAATTGAGGTTAAGTGACTTGCCCAGGGTCACACAGCTAGGGAATGTTATGTGTCTGAGACCAAATTTGAACTCAGGTCTTCCTGACTTCAGGGCTGGTGCTCTATCCACTGTGCCACCTAGCTGCCCCTCATTTTTTTTTTATTCTTAAAAAAAATTTAAATCACTTATTTCCTTGGACCTTTCATATTCTTCACTGGCTCCTTGAAGATAAAAGGCTTTTAGTTTTTCTTGAGAATTTATAACATAATACCACATTTCTTAGTTCATTTTCCTTCCCTCTAAAGTAAAATCTTTAAAAAAAAGACAAAAGATGATGTTAGAATTACCTTGACAAGTATCCAATGGCACACTATCACCACCAAGAACCATTTTCACCCATACTGTCATTTTCTAGGGAGAAAGGAACTAAGGCCATGGCTCTGTAGCTTTAAATTTCTACTATTCACCAACCTCCAACTGACTTCTTTGCATACAGTGTGTCCCTAATGTATTATCATCAACTCCTCAGATGAATAAACATTAAACTTAACAGATAAGGATTTAATAACTAAACATTTGCATGGCTATATATATATATATATATATATATATATATATGTTTACAATTAGTTCAATCTTCCCTCATATGATCTTTTGCATTTATCCCTTATTTGAAGTTACTTCCACTGTCATTATTTAAGATGGGGAAGGGAACAAGTATTTATTAAGTCCTTATTATGTGCCAAGCACTCTGATAAGTATTTATGAATATCTCACTTGATCCTTACCATCCCAGGGATGTGGGTGCTAATATTATCCTTATTTTACAGTTAACAGAGTTGAAGCAGACTTGAGCAGGCTCACAGTTAGTAAATGAGGCTGAATTTATCTTTAAGACTTCCTGACTCCTAAGCCAAGCACTTCACATCTTATTGTCCAAGTTAATATTTTCAGCTGCAAAAGCTTCTAAAAAACACTTGAATACTTCAGTGCCAAATCAATCTTCTTTTCTTTATAAAACATATGATATAAAAAAACACTGTACATCTCTACCAACACAAATTTCACAAGTTATTACAAATTATAACATGTCTCCACAATAATGTTGTAGAACCCTGCTATAATATCACTCAGAAAAGTTTTAAGCTCAAAGGAAAATAAATTCTGAAAAGATAAAAGGAATATGAAGGACAAGAAAGTATAATAGCCCAGCAAGTGTCACATGGAAGACTTGCACTACAGGAAAATCACTTTGGCAGTAGTATGTAGGATGGACTGGAATGCAGAAACCTGAGACAGATAAAGTAGGATGGGTTTTGTAATATTCTAAGCAGGAAGAGATGTTGGTTTGAGCTAAAGTGGAAGATGTGGCAGTAGAGGGAAGGGGTAAGAATGGAGATGTTGCAAATGTAGAAAAGGCAAGATTTAAAAACTGACTGGCTATATGGAATGATAATATAGCATGAGTAAATGACAGCACCATGCTTATGAATTTGAAAGTACAGAGGTATTTTTCAGAAATAGGAAAATTTGGAAGAGGGGAAGGTTTGGGGAGAAAGACAATGAATTCATTTTTGTACAAGTTGAGTGTAAGATGATTCAGGGTATAAGCAATGTACTAGATTTTGGAGAACACAAAGACAAAAAGCAGTCTTCCTTCATCTTTTTACTGAGATACAGCATGCAAACAGATTAGTAAAGACAAGACAATTGGAGGTGGGGAGGAGTTACAATTTAATTTTAATTTTAATTAATAAGATTAGGAAAGACAGATTCTCATAAGAGTGGCATCCAACATCTAAGCATCAAAGAGAAGTTAAAAATATTCTAAGAGTTAGAAATAGAAGAATGAATGCATTCTAGGCATGTAGAAAAGCCAGATACAAAGGCATGCAAGTAGGAGATGGAATGCTAAATTTAAAAAATAACAAGTGGGTCAATTTGTCTGAAATAGCAGAGAATATGAAGGGGAATAATGTAAAAAAAAAAAAAAAAAAGTCTAATTAGGTAAGCTGGAACCAGAATGTAAAAAGCTTTAAACGCCAAGCAGAGATATTCTAGGAGCAATAAGAAGTCATCATGGATTCTTAAGCATGTAAATGCATGATCAGATCTGTACTTTAGGGAGAATATTTTACTTTTTAAGTATTTTCTTTTTTTCCCCTTAATTAAAAAAAAAAGTTTAAGTTCCAAATCCTCTTCCTTTCTCCTCTCCCCACCTCCATCCATTGGAAAGGCAAAAAATGAGATACCCATTATACATGTGAAGTCAAGCAAAATATTAGGTATGCGGTGGAGGGGGCTGGATCCAGCAAACAGGAAATAAGTTCCAATCTATAGTCAGGGTTCATCAATTGTCTCTCTGGAGGTGGACAGATTTTTTTTTTTTTTTTTAATCATGAATCCTTTGGGACTATGGTGGATCATTAGTGTTGACCAGTAGCTAAATCTTTAAAAATTGATTATCATTACAATATTGCTGTTATGGCATACAATGTTATCCTGGTTCTGCTCAATTTTTTTTGTACCAGCTCCTATAAGTCTTAGGAAGACTATTTTGGCAGGTATGGGGAAGATGGATTAGAGAGAAAAGAGGCTGGAAGCAGGGTGACAAAGTAGAAGGTTGTTACAATAGTCTAGGCAAGTAGTAACATCAATCAGAACTAGGATGGTTGCTAAAAAGAGAAGGGGACAAATATAAGAGATATTGCAGAAGTAAATTCACAAGATTTATCAATTGATTGCATATAGCAAATTAGGGGTAAGAGAGAAGAAATAGTCAACACTAAAAATGTTGGATCATGGATAACAGGAAGAATAATAATGCCCTCAAAAAACACAAAGTCTAGGGGAGGGGTGGAAAATGGAAGAAAGTAATTGTTTTGGCCATGTTAGGACATTATTCTCTATCTCTATTTTGATTGTTTTTCATATACCTACTCAAAAAAATTTCAAAAAAAAAAAAAAAAAGAAAAGAAAAGAAAAAAAAATTACCCTACCAAAAACTGCCTACAATATAAAGTTTGTTACTCACAATCCTCTATAAATGGCCCAATTTTATTTCTTAACCTGATCCAGTCAAATTTTATTCACTGTTCAGTGTTCCTGATCCAGTCAAATTTTATTCACTGTTCAGTGTTCCTTAAAATGGAATGCCCTTTCCCATCTTCTCTATTTGTTCTTCAAGATCTAGCTCAAATTTCACCTTTTCTGTGAAGCTTTCAGTTATTGCTACCTTTTTTTTTATACTGTTCCATGTTATGAGTTACTTTTTTCATGGGTAGAGAGGCATGTTTTATTTCTCCAACTACAATGTAAACTCTTGAGTGAAGATACTTTGTCTTAAGTTCCTTCCAGTGCACCCAAAAGGCACTACATTTTTGCTCCTCATTCTTAGATTACTGATTTTGATCTAGCAGATCATCTAGTTCCATTGTACTAAACCACTTCCCAATTTATTCTTTGCCGATGGGTAGCTTTTTTTGAGAGTCTATATTTTGCCAATGTTCTAATTTGCCTCTCTAATACTGTATATAAAGGAGTGGTGTCTCTGCTTTTGAAGATAAAGAGACTGGAATAGCAAAATAGACTTCCTAAATAGATTTTCCAAATATTACCTTTAAAAATTATTTTCCAAATACTAATATTCAATTGGTAAAATTATAAATTGGTCCAACCATTTGGGAAATCAACCTGGAATGTTATGAAAGCAACTAAAATGTCCAATCCTTTTAGTCCAAAGATCCACTGCTACACAGATACCCTAAGAAGGTCAAAAAGGCTCAATATGTACACCAAAAATATATACAGAAACACTTTTTAATAACATTTTAAAGACAAAGTCTTACTGATGGCTAAACAAGTTGTGGTACATGAATATATTAGAATATAACATCACCATAAGAAATATGAATTTAAGTTCGCATGGTAAGATTTACAGGAACTGATGATGCAAAGTATCAGAGAGGAAAATAATATACATGACGGCTGCAATGTAAATTGGGAAAAAACTACAACAAAAATTGGCTTCCCTATCTACACAGATCATCATATCAACTCAACTTTAACTTATAGTCTTGAAGAGGACCAAAATGACAACTTTAAGTTGGGGTCAAGGTACAATGTTTCCAACTGTGGCTGATCAGACCAATATATACTTGGAAGGCTCTATCATAGGTAGGGCACAAATAGTCCATATGAATATTTGGAGTGGAGATATCTCCAAATTTATACATGTCATAGTTCTTTTGAGCTACTGCGATTCTGCTTTGCTCATACAGTACAGCACTTTTTCTGATGTAGGTACACAATGTTGGGTAGTTCTATGTTAGTGTCTTCTATGCCAGACAATCAATTTCAAAGTTCTTTGAAGAGACCTTGAGAGAGTCTTTGCAATATCCTCTTCTAATCTCCAGTTGAGTGCTTGCTTTGTGTGAGTTAAAAGCTATAAAATGACCAAGACCAAAATCAATACCCACTCTTGCCCTACCATGGGAAGATATTCCCTCCCATCTTTTGGAGATGTGGAACATGGAATTTACTATCAGACTTGATACATTAACTATTTAGTAACTTTCTGAACTATTTACTGTCTCTTTCTGGAAGGAGGAAGAGATATTTTAAAATGAAGGTAACAAAAAAGGCAAAACATATCAATCATAAATTTACTTTAGTTACTTTGTTATTCTCTTATATTACAGATGAGTTACTAAATTGCCTTTGGTGTTTTCCTTTAAGTGAAATATTCTCTTTCTCTTTTCACTTAATTTGATCTTAGCATAAACTTTCATGCCAGTTTTTCTCACTCCTTTAACATTACTATCGAGATGGCCAAGCACAAAGCATTCTGGACTTCTTGAGGTTTGGCTGATTATGAAAGACTGGCTGTCTCTGATTTAGTTTTATTACTTTTGTTTATATAGTTTTTCTTCCAAATCATGACTTTCCCCATCAAAGTTTTGCTGTCATGGGTTGGCATAAGAAATCAAATGGGAATTTTTTGGGAATTTTGCAAAAGTATAGACAAAACGGGAAGCCACAGATAACAGAAAAAGTTTAGAAATTCATAAAATATGAGTATTATTGCCATTTTAATTTTTTTATATAATAATTCAGAATTCTTCTCTGGTACAAAGGGAGGATTCAAAGAATTTTACACAGATTTTCCCAATTGCAGGAATGCTTGCCATTTGGAAAGAATAACTGTACTCATTAAATTTGAGCAAGAAAGTCAAAGGCACACCAGAATTTAGTAATTGTTCTGCAAAAGAATTGTCTCTGACAAATTTGTATAAAGTTCCTAAATGGTACCTGAAAAGCTGGCAGCAATTACACCTGCAAATTATCCTACTTCTTTCTCAGCTCAATCTATGTTTTTTAAAAATTATATTGTTTTGAGACTTGGGAGACTATATGCATGCTATCTTTCTAACATTCTGCTAAATCCAGCAGCATCTTTGCCTCTTTTAGAAAGGGAACTATGTTGCACTGAACCTTAAGTCCACTTTATTTACCCCCCCCCAAAAAAAATCTTATATACAGCAAAAAACATCTTTATTAACTTCTGTGGCAGCAGTCTGATCTATTTTTAGATGTGGGAGAAACTCAGGAGTTTAACAGAAGCCTACCTGTACAAGCCAGAATCCACTCATACCAGTGTAGAGGTCAGATGATTAATGGTAGCTAATAAAGAGTCTTACTAAGCAAAGGGGAACAGAAGTAAGGTGGGAGGTAGCAATATAGGATGGGGTAAGGGATCTTTGCAGATAAGGATTCTTACTGGAATCTTAGTCTGGGTTATCTAATTAAAGAATTAGTAAAAATAGAATGTAAACTTATATCACCTTTCTCTAATTAGACTATAAGCTCCCTTAGGTTAGAAATACAGTATTGTATTTTCAACCATAGTGACCTGTCATATAGTATTCTCTTAGTAAAGACAATGTCCTTAACCTTTGATCCACTCGTGGGTATAAAGACCCACACCCCAAGCTAGTCAAAGACAGGAACAAAAATATAGCACATATCTATTTTTAGCAATATTTGTTGATAGCAAAGAACTTGAAACAAAATGGGTTCCTATCAGCTTAAGAATAGTAAAATTAAATTAAAATTTTATAGTACATGAATGTAATGAAATATTCTGAAGTAAGAAACGATGAAGGGCAGTGTCATGTAGTGGAGAGAGAGTCAAATTCAGCATCAGGAAGACCTGGATTCACATCTTGCCTCCAATAAATACTATGTGGACTTGTCACTAAATTCACTGTCTCAGGGACTGAATCATTCTAGGATTAAGTTGTAAAACTGAAGACAATACTGACTACTAGTAAAGGAAGTTCCCCATATTAATAAATTCCTAAATCGGGTTCTAAAAAAAAAAAAGGAGAAGAAAAACATTAAGATCTGTATGACCTGATAACAGAATGATATAAGCAGAATGAAGGGAATAATTAATATAGCAACAACAGAAATGAAAAGACAGACATGATTTTTCTGTGGAATATTTTTGCCTTTTCTTTGTCACAAAGAAGGATTCAATCTAGCAAGATAAGTAAATGATAGAAAGACAAAAGGTATCAATAAGATAAATATTTTATATGTATACATATATTTGATTTGTCAAGTATTTTAACATAATTAATATGTAGGGAACTTTCTGCCACCTAGGGGAGGGGTGAGGGAATTTGTAACGGAAAGCTGTATAAGGGTCAATGTTGAAGAATTACCCATACATATGTTTTACAAATAAAAAGCTTTAATAAAGGGGAAAAAAGTATATTAAATTTAACAAAGTAAAAAAAAAAGAAATATTTTAAAAAAAGAACAAATCAAAGAACATGGATAACAATATAAGAAGCTTGAACTGTTAATGCTTCTTCAGAGGCTGGGGATGAACCCTATTCACTGTCCTCTTTAGGCTCTAGGCTAGCTTTCCTATATACACCTACTATCTCCTTTATTGTTGCTCAAACTCCCCCTCAATAATGAGACCTGCTAGTGTATCAAATCAGGTGGAATGAACTTGGATTGATCATGGATTGTTGCTACATCTTCGTAGGGTAGTTTGTCCTCTCAGAGGACTTTTAACACTTGTCTTTCCCAATTCCACCGTAACACTAAGTGCCTTTCCATTAATATTATGTCCATTTATCCTTTCTTATCTTATTTATACATATTGGTTTGCATGTTGAATCCCCTACTAAAGTGAGAGAATCTTGACAGTAAGAACAAGAGTTTGTGGGGGTTTTTTTGTTTGTTTTGGAGAGGGGTCCGACGTAGGGAGCAAGCTTTTTTGTATTCCCAGCACTTAGCAGAGAAATTTAATAAATGTCTGCTGACTTGAACATGGCTGCTATAAGAGTAACCTGGCCACAGGTAACAATCTGACTAGTATATCCAAAATATCAAAATTTGCTATTAATGAAGCTGTCAATGCTATAAGGGGCAAAGCCAATACAAAATACTAGAATTGATTTCCAAATTAGGAAACTGGGAAAAAAATTTCCAACTGCTAAATTCATAGACTTATAAGTTATACTAACTTGTAATTCCAGCATAAAAGTATAACTATATGGTGAAAATGTTCCTTGAAGAATTTGCACAAGTCTCCTGCTACCTATCACATCAAAAATAGTGTTGTAATTTCTTTCTGCAAAGGACAGTTAGAAAGTAGAAATACAAGTCACATAAAAGTCAATAAAGAAGCTCTATAGTATTTTCACTTTTTTTTGTTGTCTGCTTGTTTTTTTTCCCCCCCTTTCTTGCGGTTTTTTCCCCCTTTTGATCTGATTTTTCTTGCACAGCATGACAACTATGGAAATGTTTAGAAGAATTGTACATGTTTAATCTGGATTTGGTTGGACGGCTTGCTGTTTTGGGGAGAGGGAAAAATTTCAAACACTAAGTTTTGCAAAGACGAATGTTGAAAACTATCTTTGCATGTATCTGGAAAAACAAAAATAGCTACTGAAAAAAAAAAGTTTTTACAATAGAGATAATTAAGCCAGTTCTGCTGACTTTTGCATTAAGTTATCAGAACTTCTCTACCAATACCAATTCAACCTCTCCTATAGTGCTAAAATGAAATTACCTTACAGATATTCTACTTGCTGAGCATTCCAAGACTGCAGATATGGAATACAATATTTTAATTATAAAAGGATTTTTTTTGAGACATCAATAATTTATATTACTCACTGTCTTTTCAATCCTCACATTCAATTTATTCTTATTGTAAATATGGCTAATTTTCTGGAAGTGGTTTTTTTCCCCCTCATTCAAAGGTCAAAGTTAAATTTTTTGCTATTATCCTAGACCAAGAATTTTAATTTTTTTTTTAAATCACAGTTGCTTTGCTTCTGGCAGTAAGGTAAAGCCTATGGATCCTGTTTCAGAATATTTTTAAAGGCATAAAATACAATAAACAGGATTACAAAGGAAACCAATCATAATAAAAGTTATTCAAACTTTGGTTCTTTTATAATTAAGAAATTCTATCTTAAATCATCTATTTTAGGTGATTTTATACCAATAAACTTCTTTAAAATGTAGGAAAATAGTTTTAATTTTCATAAGTGATTCCTTTATAAAGGATCTTGCAACTGCAAAGCTACTGATAAAGAGATAGAAGGACAGTCACTGTAAGAAAGAAGTTTTTAAGTCATGCATATGGCATATACATTAATTCCTGAGCAAGTTACTTAATCATCTCTCAGTGTTTCAAGCACCTCTCTAAGATCATAATTTTTTAAAGAATTACTTTATTCACATTGATAAAAGGAGCCCATTTAGACAAATATAATGTCAAGTCTGGGCCCTTAAGCCTATAGGTATAATAAAAATTTGAGGTCCACACATTTTGTTAGTCCCTATGAAATGGCAGACCATCCAGTAAATGTTACTAAAATACTGAAAATCTTACCCATAATAACATAATCTTGTTTTACATTCAATTCAACAAGCAGTTATCGATATTAAATATCCTCTACAAAGGAAGGAAGAAGATAGAGGTCTTCCCTAATCGTTCTAAACATCACTAAATTCTCTCTGTTATCATATTATATTCCTTAGTTAGTTTTCATCCTACTAATTTATAGTAAGGTCCTTAGAGGGTAGAAATCTCAATGATTTTATATCATTATATGGTATCCAGATAACGCTGAGCTCAAAAAATTGCTTGATGAACTAGATCATAAGTTCTATGAATATCTGTGTTTGTCCAAAGGCGTGTCCCCCTTCCCCCACACACACACTCAGCTGATTAGAATTATTAAAAGTGCAATTTATGGCCAAGCATTTCTTCTATTTCAAGCTAAACTACTATGAAAAAAAATTTAATTTCAATTTCATAGTCAGGCTCGTTCAACTGGCCAATAGTATAACTGGAATACTGAACAAATTTGATTAAGAAATATGCCAAACTCCTCAATTACCTCAGCAAAAAAGAAATATACCAAATTAACATCTGCATTCTCAACTAAATTCCCACTAGAAATATGTTATAGCTTAGTATATTAATCATTTACTACTGAACACCTTTTATAGTTAATATGTGCAAATAAAATAAAGGGAAGGCTTCAAATGTTGAGATGAAATGTTCCCTATACATACTCTTGAATCATCAGAACCCCATCCAAATTGTGAAAACTCATTTCTAAAATTCAGAGTCAAAATCCCTTGCTAAGGAGTAAGAGGGTCAATGATTAGACACAAAAGTTCAGTCAGTGTTCCCAGTCCTTACCAAGTTAATGTTGACATCTGCAAGGAACAAATGTGGCCCCCAAAGCTGAAATAGCTGAAAAGTGAAAGGAGTTGGTTGATTTCCAACTAACTAGCAAGTACATCTGAAACAAAATACTTTGTCCTTACCCCATGATCAGTATGGTTAGAAGAAAATAAATGGTATAATGGAAGTTCTAAACCACATGCCTATCAGACTTGTTATCAATAGCCTGGAGAAATCAGTTGAGAAATGGCCTCCTTCCACCCTAAAAAATCCTCTGTAACTACTTAGCACTTCAAATGGGTTCTTTTGCTCTCAATTAATTATTTTTTGATAGAAGCACAAAACATTTAGAATAATCATGGATCGTGCTAAGGTATTTTGAGGCTCCCTTTCCAAGAGACAAAAGTTGGACTATGTCTGTTGGATGAATCCCCTTATAATTTGGCAGCCTGGACAACTGATTATCATTAACAGGCAGAAAAATAATGGCTTATTTATTCCCACCACCCGACTTCTCAAATAAAGTAAATCACACACAATATGTTTGACCTGTAGATTTTAATGAAATAGCAGCTTATACTTGCAAACTATTTGCAAATGTGTTTTTAAAATACATCAATAAAAATAAAAATAATCTACTCTAGAGAAAAAGCAGAAATAAATAAATCAAACATCTTTCAAAGACAACAAAAAAATTTTGCAGACTGCATTAGGAACATTTTTTCCTTCTCTCTCTCTCTCTTTTTTTTTTTTTAAATTTAAAAAACTTACCCTGAAGAGATTTCCCCAATCCCTGGCCCAGCTTCCACCCATGTTTCTGGAGTAAGCGGTGTCCAATATTATCCTGACAGACAGAACAGAAAGACAAACCAAAAATATTCCAATAATATATTCTTCCCCTCCTACCAACATTTAAACACGTGATGAGCAAAAGATAACTCTACATATAGGCATGCAAAAAATTACTAACAGGGCAAATAGCCCAATAAAAGGGAAATAAATGTCAAAAAAACTGCTGGCTAGTATTTTTCCAGGGGAAGAACATATGGGTAAAGGTACTTTCTGATGGTGTGCTGGGCAACTTTTGTGCATAACACTTTCAAAGGAAAAAAAAAGTGGGAGAAAATAAAAGTTTATCAGTAAAAAATGACATTAAAAAGCATAAAATCAAGCTACTTATACAATCATATCCATCACCTAGACAGCACCACTTTTAAGATTTTGTAAAAAGAAAATCTACATTGTGTTTAGTCATTTTGTTTGTGTGTCAGGCTTTCATGATACGAAGTAAGTTGTAAGTGCAAGACTGCCCCACCACTAGAAACGAAAACACAATCAGAGCAAAATCCAGGCTAGACTTGATTGGGTTTTATATATGTAATTTAAATATATAAACTAGCATGCAGCCAATATTAAACTGAAAAAACAGTGAGGTTAGTAAAACAAGAAAGTAAATTGATTAAACAAAAAAAAATTAAATAAAATGAGTTCAAGCACAGACTGGGTGATGCATTTCAACATGTAATCTAACAAAAATGCTAAGATGTTAGAATGAAACAGGCCTAGCAATAAGTTAACAGTAAGGAACCATTAGTGCATGTAGGGGGAAAAACAACAAACATAATGTCTCATCTTCCTAAGGAGCACAGGAGAAATAATCTTTCCAATATAAAATGGGTTAAAAAGGCATTGGAAACAACAATTAAATGTCAGCTATTGAACAAGGGTGAAGAGTCATGAAGATACTTAGGAAGAAGTGGCAGCCTTTTACTTGATAACATGTCAAGTCACCTATTATTTATTATCATGTCAATGCTATAATAAGCATCACTGTAATTAAAAAATAATCCTACCAGTCTTTAAAAAGCTGTCCACGTAAACAGCTGGCTACCAACCACGTACTGAGTTAAGTTACAATGTTATATTACTTACTTGGTGATATAAATCTAAAAATAAATTTCAAATATTAATTCCTAAAGTCCACAAATATTTGAACTAAATATCTCAGAATCACTTGGCTTTTGACCTTCTATATAGTGGCCTTAATATACACTTTGACACCATAGAGGTGAGAAATACTGCCTCTACTGTTCTTTTTCAAAAATAGGTGAGAAAAAAAAAACTGCTGAGATTATGATTTTTTAAAAATCACTGGAATACAGGTAAATACCAGGACAGAACAAATTCCCAGAATGAAAGGAAAAATATTTTTAAGCCTATAAAATGATGACAATCTTTAAAAGGTAAAAGGCCAGAAATTATTTTTTGAAGAAACTTGGAAAGTTAACAGATCATATATCATTTGGGCTCTAAGATTCATGAATCTATATTATCAGTCCTCATGAATGATGGACTAATTCAGTTCTGATCAATAATTAAGAGTATCAAGAGGCTTAGCACCTAGTTACAACAGATTCTTTCCAAGTAAAGTTAGGTGTTTAAAGCTTATGGAAAGTATCAGTAGGAAAAGAAATACTAGTTTTCCAATCTTAATCCCCAAGGCATAATAAAACATTTTTCTTTTTTTAAAATAGAAACAAACTTACCTTATGCAATCCTAGTTTTACAATAAAGTTCCTAAAACTGTAGCATTCTGATGTACTTGCATATCACAGATGACCTTTGGCTTAAATAACTAGATTAAGAGGCTGCTAAATCTTTAACACACTTTTGTTGTTACTCTACTTGACAGGGATTTAGGGAATTAAGCAATGCTGACAAAAATTGCTGGCTTTTTAAAAAGAGAAAATGATAATCTTTTGCTAAGTAGAGATGAGACATTATGCTGACTGTATTGTATTATGAATGCACTAAAATAAACAGACAGATGAAGCAGTATGCTATTTCCAAAAGCAGTGCAAGTGGAGTGAAAGCATTTCCATACGAACCTGGCTTTAAAAACTGGGCTGTCAAAAGAACAGTTAAATGTAACACAAAGTAAGAAACTGTCCAATCACTAATGGTCTTTTTTTTTTTTTTTGTCTTGTTTTCAATTCACTGCTTGCAAGTAATGTATTTATTAAAGAAGAGTGAACGCATAAAGTAAATTCACAAGTCAAGACCAGCTGAGAGATTCAAAAGCAGCATGTTGTGACTGACACAGTGAAGGGAATAACAAATGTTACAGGGAGAAGAATAGGGAAAAGAAAAATTTAGGAAGGTTATACACATTAGCACCACTTTTACAAACCACTCAAGAGGATGGAGGCTTTGACCTCTTTAAAAATTTTGGTTATGTGAATTAAAAAAAAATTTTGGCTATAAGGATTTCTGTTATCATAACAGTAGCAGCATTCGTTTTCTAAAGTAAAATGTCAAATGAAGAAATTTGGGGATAAAAAAAGATGTGTTCTACTTACTTAAGTATATTTTTCCAGGTCTGAAAAGACAATGAATCTGCTGAAGTGAAAATGTCAACATATACCAATATTTAGCATTTCCTTCTGAATGCATGAAGGCAATGGCAATGATGGCAAACTAGGTTACTTCTCTCCTTGCATTTTCCTAGTGTTAACTTTCTTATAGATACACGACTAGACCAAATAAGGAAGAACAGTTTCTATTACCCTTTTCCACCCCAGAACCTTTCACCCAGAATTATTACTTGTTCTTGCTAGGGATGACCAGGGTTAGAAATCAACTGACAAGAGAGTCAGTATTCAATATGGCTCTTTTTTACCCCAGAAGGAGAGAAGCAACCATGTACTGTTAGTGCTTTCAGACCCAGCAGGCTTTAGACAGGTAAAATGATGGAGCCAAACAAATTATTTTAGCATGTAATGGTCTTGACCATTTCTCTCAAGTATTCATTTAAGTAATTATGTTTATGACAGGGCAAATAATACCCTCTACCTGGCTTCTGCTCCTCCAAAAATTTTTATTATTATGTGAAGGGTTATGTTTCTATCTTTTCCCAGATATTTCCTATGAATGCTTTTAATATAAGCTCCTTGATGAAAGTGGTCATTTCATTTCTGTATTTGTATTCCAGAGCATAGTACAAGTTTGAACACAAAGAAGCTTAAGAGATGATGGCTGAATTAAACTATCACTTGGAAGCTTTTTATCACCCCCATGGGCAACCTAGAAAGAACTGCATTGGAAATGATTTGTATCTCTTATTATAGGGAAGGACTAGAAATCCTTTATCAGAAACTCCTCTAAAGTATATAAATTCAGGTTATAATAATATGAAAGTCTGACACAAATACTGTGCAAACAGGTTGTGTGATTAATAAAGAGCAGTGTTAAGCTGCTGGTAAGTACATTTGAGTATACTAGCTACTGAACTAGGGTTGGTAATACCAAAAAAAAACAAAAACAAAAAAAAAAAAACAAAAAAAACAAACCCAAAACAAAACAAAAAAAAGAAACAATTTCTATTTTTCTATTTACAGGAGCCTTACATTCTGAATGGAATCTATCTACAAAGAAATCTTCCTTATTTAACTAGTGTGATAAATAAGACAACACAGATATGTGTATTTTCCCCATGTCAGTTTTTCACAGGATCTAATGGAGCAGATCAGTTCTGATACTTCATTAGTATGTTATTATCTATATATATGATTTGGAGGCTAGTAATCCATGTTCAATGTTACTTTAGGAAAAGTGGACCATGAACACTTCTAGCTCTAGCTGGTATAAGATAAGAATCCAAATTCTTTTCATGAAAGTTACATCTTGATGGGTCCCTACTTTTTGCATTTCTGAAATCCTTGAGAGCATCAAGCATTTACTTACATTTTAAAAAAATTAATTATCATGTAATACCAGAAATGAACATAATGCAATTCTAATTCTTTCCTCAGAATTTTTGCTTGTGAATTATATTTCAAGAGGTTAATTCTTAGGACTTCACTCTGCTTCATGAAACTGTATGTGACCACTTTTAACAGTACCAATCTATGCAACAGGAACTCTGGGGAAATGTTAAAAGTATGGATAAAAATTTAGGAAGGTCTGATTTCCAGTGTCAATTATAAGAAACATATAAACCAAGTAAAATCAAATATAGGTAAATTGTTAAATTTAGTACCATATTAAATTCTATTTCAGTTGATAGCCACATTGATGTTAAGCAAATAGCTTGATTTAATTAGCTCATTTTCAAAACTGGCCCCCCCAAAATTGGCAAATCTCTTGAGTGGATTGTAAGCTTTGCTGACTGTGTACTGAGAAATTCAAAAGCAAGAACTGGATGCTACTGAGTGAACCCATGCAAACAACAAATTGTAAAAGATTCCCAAAACAAAACCTATAGTTCACTACAGATGACACAATGAAGACTAGAGAGAAAAGCCAAATAGTAATGCTACACCATTCAGCTCCAAGAAGCACATTATTTATAGTGCAATCCACATATGGCCACTGCTAAATGTCAAGTCAGTAGTCTTAATATACTTTGGAGTTAATGGAGTCCACAGATTCAAAAAGATATGCAAAAATCAAACTTCAAACTTTAAAGTGATAAAATTCAATTGCATATAGTTTCTTAAAACTCTAGCTGAATAGACAAAGCTCATTTTCCCCAAGAAGCAGTAACTGGAATCTAAGGATTTTCATGGATTTTTCAAAGACTGCTCAGTCAACTTGATTGCTCTGGGGAAAGGATTTTATTACTTAAATGTATCCAAGTACAAACTAACAGATGATATGAAATTTAATTTGCACAATGACAGCTTAATTTAGGCTCTATTCTCTGACATCATTTAAGAATTGAGAAAAATATAGATTCAAGGGCACTGTGGGATTCAAATAAACTATAGCTTTAGATCAAATTAATACTTTTTTTTCTTTGCATATCAATTTTAAATATGTGAAGTCCATATAGTACTGATGGCTATTTTTTTTAAATCAAGATTTCAAAAGTTATTTTTTAGTAACTGGCAAGTAAAAAAAATCTTATCTTCAGAATTTTATTTTGGTTCCTCTAACTCAAGGCAGATAATTAAGTTACCTATTAAGCAATCTTAATTATTTTCTAAAGACTTATTCTAGAAAAGTCATCTGGAACCTTACTAAAGATATTTATAAATATGTTTGGGAGGAGGGGCAGGATACCCTTTAATCAAAGATTGTGAAATAATTCAGAACTACTTGTTTTTATATATTTTCCTAACATTATAAAAAATGAAAGAACTAACATTTTAATGACTGAATGTGTAAGGCTTTAGAAATTATCCAAAAGTATACTGTGTTATTGCCTTTCTGAATTTTAATTACCAATCTGGGATAGCTTTGCTTTACATAAACTCTCTGTTTTTTTAAACAAGACCTTCATTCTACACTCACAAACATATAAACTGCATAGTCTTCCATCCATGGTTACCAGATGCTGCAGAATACTTTTAAGGAAAAAGAATGTTTTATTCACTAGACTTTTAGGACCTTGTAATGATCTATAGACTCCCAAACCTGCATACTTCCAGCCACCTTTGAGTTGCATGCTGTAGCAAAATAATCAGCACCTCTCAAATAGATATTGCTGCAGAGACAGATCTGAATTCAGTAGATAAACATCAAGCTGTACAATACCATTGGTCCCTAGGAATTCCAAGATAGCACAATGGTTATAATCACTATTGCTATCACTGAGCATTTGGAATTCAGGAATGTCAATATTTCTTTGTTATAGTTAAAATATGGTACCTTTTGTTAGTGGGACAGTTAATTCCAATTATAAATAAAGCATACCATTCTACCTCTGTCCTTAAAATAACAGAAATTCAATAGACTGTCATTTGAAAGTGTTCCTCTCCTCACAATATGAACTAGAATTCATGTCCTGAATTCTGAAATGTTTTTTAAAAATAAACTGGCCCCTCAATAAAGAAATTCTAGCCATACCTGTCCCAGGACAAGAGAAAAATGCTCAATCTTAAAAGAAGCCTTTACAAATTGAAAATATTATCTGATTAGTAGTTTAAAAAATCTTTCAGTTAAGATGGGCACATGAATAACGAATACTCAGGACTGCAAATTCAGTTATCAGTTGTGGTCAAGACAGAGCACCTTCAATGAATTAAAACCTTGTTTTAAAGTATTAAACAACTCTACATTACAGATATGCCAAGACTTCCCTCATCTGACTATGCTTTAATTTTCAGCCCATTAACATGTATATTCAAAACATTTATCAAATGGGAGGGGGAGAAAGAAGGGTCCTTTTCTAAATGCAAGACTGGCATAGATTTCATTTGAATAATTTGGTGATGATTTCCAGGGTGGCATAGAACAAGACAGTAATGCTAGTTCTTTCTTATGAAATTTACAGAACAGTGGGCTTGGCATGTCAATTAAAAGTCTTACTTCAAAACAAGAATAGGATGTTTAGCATATCAGATGTGAATTCTCCCTCTGCAGCATTATCACATGCGTCATCAATTACTGCCATGCCTAAAACTAGCGTCATGCCAGCACATTAAGACAGAAGGTACTATATGCAGTGTTCACTGGACCAGAAGAACAGAAATAAGAAGGGAAGTGGGAAGAAAAGAAACCCTAGAGAAGAAATTAAAAAAAAAATTTAATTAAAAAAAAATTTAAAACAAAAAAAAAAAAAAAAAAAAAAAAAAAAAAAAAAAAAAAAAAGGCAGACCGTGCAATACAAACCAGATCATGGCTGCTTAGCTAATATGGGCCAACTGCTGTGGAAGAAAAATGTCGAACACCCCAAGTTGTGTAAATTTCTGTAAACATCTAAACACACACACAAACATACACAACACCAATCCTATGTAGGAGTATAAATGCATGTTGATCCTTTGCTAATGTTGTAGTTTTGTGAAAATAAAAAACTAAAGACACTATAGTGCTATCATATATATAAACTATATATATATTTTTTCTTTTGGAAAACAATGATAAACTCAGTCTTCCAAAAAATAAACAAATAAATAAATAAATAAATCCAGGACTGGTTAAAATGTTAATACTGTGCCATTCATTACTCCACTAAAAGTTTTACTATGTACTCTCCCAGGAGTAGCTAAACGGTACAGTGTAGAGAATACAGGGCTTGAAGTGAGGAAGAATAATTTTCCTGAATTTAAATCTGGCCTCAGAAACTTAATAGCTGTGTGACCCTATTTGCCTCTGTTTCTTCATCTGTAAATTGAGCTGCAGAAGGAAATGGCAAACCACTCCAAGATTTTTGCCAAGCAAACCCAAAATGGGGTCAAGAAGTGTCAGACATGATTGAAAAAATAACTGAACACATACTCTACCATTGAGAATGAGGCTAAAGCTATTTGTTACCAATACTGAGTGCTAACATCATCACAGATTTAGATGTTTTTCTATGCTTTATGGCATTGGAAGGCAACAATGGGATATTCAAACTAAGTTTCAAAAATCCAGAATTTTTTTAAAATTAGGAAAAATACTTCATCTACTTTGCAATGGATTCAATTATATCCAAAATGAAGCAAGGAGGTATGGGAAAGAAAATACAAAATAAAATTACTGAGCTATTCTGTTCTTAATCATATGCATTTTATTAATCCAACAAATACAAATTTACCATCCCTTACTTTTTCAATGGGAAAGTTACATAGCTCATCATTCTGTACAAGGTCATTTGATTAAGCAAAAATAAATTAATAAAAAGTTTAAAAGGATCAAAATACATTTTACTCCTTAAATTTAAAGGGGGGGGGGAAGAAGAGAAAAAGAGCTTAAATCCTGCTACCTTTATTGATATGAGCCAAAATGATACACTTTGTCATTAAAAAAATAATTTGTCTGTAAGTACCTTAAATTATGAACCAAAATAAATACTAGCCTATAACCCCAACCCAACTAGATTAAAGAACAGACTAGCGAACAGCAACTCTACACTGCCAAAATCCATCATTAATATCTTTAATTGCATTCACATCAAATACCATCCGAACGCTATCTAGCTTGTTGGAGGCCCAAAAAATAAACACTGAACATCTTACCGATTCTATAGGTTTGTCTAGTGATGCTTGTTCAATCTCCAAGTGTCCTTCTTCATACTGATCGAAGTGATTACCCTGTAGAAGAATTGCTACAGTTATCTTTAAAAGGTAAATAAATTTCTAAAAAAAATTTTTCTACTCCAAAAAGGTAATTTTAGCCTACTGATTATTTTTTTTCTTTTTAGGATATAGACATCTGAAAATAAACTGCAAAAGTTAGGGCTTTTTAAAAAAAATTTAACATTCTCAACTCTCAAAATATATTTTATAAAATGGACATATAATTTTAAACATAAATTCTTTATATAATGCCATGTAAACAAACTATACAGAAATGTAAAATTATGAAATAAAGGGCAATCTTTTTTTTTTACTTTTAAAAGATTTTTAAAATTTGGTATTGTTATTTTCCTAGTTACATGTAAAACCAATTTTTTACATTTTTAAACTTTTGAGTTCAGATTCTCTCCCTTCCTCCCTTATCCCCGCCACCCATTAAGAAAGCACATGGGAAGTTATGTAAAAAGTCATGCTGTGAAAGAAAAGATTCCCCCCCCTGAAAAATCCTAAAAAAGTATGCCTCAGTCTGCATTCAGAAACAATCAGTTCTTTCTCTGGGTATGGATAGCATTTTTCATCATAAGTCCTTCAGAGTAGTCATACATCATTGTATTGCTGAGAATAGTGAAGTCATTTATAGTTGATCATCTCATGACATTGCCACTGCTTTCTATATGATACACTTCATTTTGCTTCAGTTCATAGAAGACTTTCCAGGTAAAAAGATTTTATTATAATCTTTTAATTTTGTATCACCTATATTTCTAACTATATTACTTCTCCCTGTAAAAGCCACTCTTTTAAATAACAGATTTTTAAAATGCAATTCAGTAAAACTAACCAACATATCAAAAAAGTCTGACATTATTTATATGAAGTAATCCTTATTTATAGTCCTCCATGTTAGGACCCTCTCATCCATCCAAGAAAGCAATGAAGTTCCCTCTAAAACCTCTTCTTTGGATATGCTTTAATTTTTACATATAACACTGAGAATTTATCACTCAAAATCTGTGATCTGAAGCTGGCAAAATATTCAAAGAAAGCCAAATTGTGGCCATAAAATTATAATCTCTGTCAGAGATTAAGGAAATGTACTCCTCCAGAGCACCAAGTCACTTATCAGTCATAAATATTAAGTTTCAAGAAAGGAAAAGTATTCACCTTGAAATAGTTATTCAACCCCCACCAACTTGAGAGACCAGCAGAGATAATAAAAAAGAAATACAGCCGCCCAGCTTTCCCCCCACAACTATTCTAACAAAGACCTAGAATGATCATTAGACTACTTCATCAGAAAATCTAAGGAAAATTTGCAGTGAATCAAATACCAAACAAAATCAACATAAGAGACAGATAAGGGCTTGCAGAGATTGGGGGCAGGTCTAGCCAGGAAGGTACCAAAGGAGCCTTCCAGTATGAACTGGGGTTTGAAACTACACAGTGGCAGGACAAGAAGTAACCCTAAATTAAGTGAAGTCCAGCATCATGCCTGACACAAATAGAGAAGAGTCAAATAACAGCTCTATTCCTCACTTATATCCCCATAACTAGATTTTCATTTTCAGTGTAGACTGAGAATGGGACCTACTTCTACACTTGATCTCAGATTTAGTCTTTAAGCCTCATCTGGATAAGGTAGCTGAGTAGCAAGTCTGGACTAAGGAGGAACTTATTGTGTTGAACCTTACAGGGCCTTCCTGGTTGGAAGGTGGTTAACACAACTGAAATCCACTGGAGCTCCAACCAGGAAGAATAGGGTATGCCACTCAGGCTCAAAGGAGTAAGAAGCTTGCAAAGCTAAAACCAGAAGGGCAGTGATCAGACCTCACCCTAGATCAGACCACTTTGGCACACTGAAAACTTACAAGTTCTTGACTTGAGCTGCTCCTGAGACCCTTGAAGAACATAGAAGTCAGAGAAAGCAACAGCAAAATATATAAATCAAACCAGCCTTGGATGTAACCCTCCATAAGAATACAGACCTGCATCACATATAAAGTTCCAGTTCAGGGAATATGTTTGAAAATACAGCTTGGTCAAAAGTTCAGCTAGAATTCTTTGGAATAGATCTCTTTGTAGAGGCAAAGAACTGGAAATTGTGAGGATTCCTATCAATGGGGAATGGCTAAACAAACTGGTATATGTTCATGATGGAATTATACCCCGCTATAAAAAATGAAGAGTTCAATGAGAGATTTCCACAAAATAATGAAGAGTGAAATGAACAGAACCAAGAGAATACTATATACAGTAACAGCAATATGGTTTTAAGAAAAATTTTGAGCAACCAAGTCATTCTATTATAAATATCCAAATTCACATCAAACATTCTATGAAAGACTGCGGTTTGAATCCAGAAATATGGCTATGGTGGAGGAAATGAGCTGGTTGATTTTTAAAAATATGGAAAGACTTTGGGACTTATAAAGGAAGATGTTATCCACCCTCAGAGAAACAGATGATAGGAGGAAATAAGCATAATACAATCTCCCATATATGTGTATGTTTATAGATATCTATGAATATGTATATATGTATATTATATATATATCCATTATTAATCATAGCCTTCTTTAGGATGGTGATGGGGAATAAAATAAAAGTGCATACCAGAGAACAAAAGAAAACCAACAAAGAAGCAAAGAAAATCTGGGCATGTTTGACAACAATGTAGTCTTTACTATATAGGTTATTTTGAAATGGCAATGTATTATTTTATATTGAATAATCCCTTTTGGTCTGCTGTGTACAAGGTAATTTTTTTTTTCTTTTCTCATTTTGCATTAAGTGTAAAGTATAAAATAAATATATTTTTAAAAAAGGAAACAAAAATTCCTTGGAGAAATATAATCAAGAATTTTAAAATGAAATGATAACACTGGAGGAAAAAATGGACAAAGAAAGTTTGGAAGAAAACATTTGGAAGGAAAGTTTTGGAAGAAAAGGTGAATTAATAGTTTAGTAGAAGAGGCAGAAAAACAACAGACATCTTGAGAATAATAATGCACCTACAAGAATAACTAACTTAATTGGATAACAAATACTAAAAAAAAAAAGGTAATGACTGAAAAAATGAAGAAAACAGAGAAAACAGAAGGTAGACTTCTCAGCAAAAAATAACTGACCTGGAAAACACATCAAGGAGATATAATTTAAGAACCTTTGGACCAAAAAGTCACGTCGTATTTCAGGAAATCACCCACAAAAAGTATCCAGATCTATTCAAATAATAGGACAAGGTGAAAAAAGAAAGAACCTAGTACACATCTTTCAAAAATTAAAGTTACAGGTTTGCAAGTTGGCAAAGATGAAAAGAGAGAGCCAGAAGTCAGGTCTCCAGATATTAACACACAGTGAGTGTTCTTTCCATTAATACCAATGGTTCCCAACATTTTTGAGTATGAGGGCCTTATTTAAAATTTTTTTAAATTAATGTACTCTCTACAATTGTTGTGTTATTCAATAAGAAACAACATAATGCCAAAATTCTATTAATTCAATATTTTTTAAAAAGTAATTTATATTTTAATAATTTTATATAATTTCAAATAAAATAACAAAACATTTATATTTCTGATGATATTTATTTGGTCTAAAAAAGAAAACGTTTGCAAAAACTTCCGCCTAGCTCACAGGATGGGTCTATGTCACATTTCTTCTCTGCAATACATTCTTAGAAATCATGTTATTAAAAAATTGGTATGTGTATGTAAGGTTCAAATTCTGCCAAGTCAGATTAAAATGTAACTGGGAAATGCTTAAAAACATAATACAACATAGACATTATCAATTTTTGATTTTTTAAGCTAATATGCTGCTTCTCAACAGGAATCATTTTCTATTTCAAGTTTGTTACCACTGTCCTAAATGGATAAGGAAATTGATCTTTCCAAATAAAAATAATAAAAGAATTAACAGTATACCTTTGAGTTCTCACTTGTTTTTAAGAAGTTTCTGAAGAAACTTTGAAATACAAATGTAATACAATGCACTATAAGAAACGAGAATTCAGAGAAACATTAAGATTGATATATGACAGAGTTTAGAAAGAAGCAAGAGAAAACAATGACTACAATAATGTAAACAAAGGCAACACTAAAAGGGCCCAGTCTCAGATTAATGGCAAAGAGCAATTGTAATCTTGAAGAACAGATACACATTCCTGCTCTCAGTAGAGAGGTAAAATGGACTATAGTGAGTCTATCATTATAGGTTTTGTTTTGCTTAATGTTAATGGTCTTACTTTGCTACAAGGGAGGGCTCAATGCTTCTTACTCGAAAATAAACTAAGAAAGAGACGGAAAAAAAATTCTAGCAAATCAACTCAGGTAGAAAGAGGGACTTCATTCTCAGCACTAACCCTTTAAAAGATTTTTTTTTAAATGCATTAATGTAACAGAAAAAGCCTTGTGATGTTTGTTTTTTAATATACTCTCAATTGGAATGGAAGGAAAGGTGCAATTGAATTGAAATAATGCTATTATTATAAGGTAAGCTCCTTGAGGGTAGAGCCTGTTTTGCTTGCTTGCATTTGTACTCCCAGTTAGTAAGTATTTCTTAAGTGCTTACTATGTGACAAGACTCTGTGCTAAAGGATTTAGGAAAAAAAGGCAAAAGATAATCCACGCCCTTGAGGAGCTCACAATCTAGCACAATGCTTGGCACCAAGTAATCATTTAATAAATATTATAATACAGGAAGTAAAAACATATAAAGAGAACTTAAAGTAAGGTCAAAAGCTACAATGTACATGCATGGCTTGGAGATGGCTAGGGAGTGGTATGGTTCCAAGATAAGGTGAAACCTCACAACTCCGAGCCCAGAGATCTGAGGGCAAGACTCCAAGGTATAGCTGGAGGAAGAGGTCAAAAAAGTCATATTATAAAAATATGGGATGTGATAGACAATCTGTATTTTCCAGTGGTACTGAAGTGATGTTTAAGAGAACAAAGAAATATGGAGTTAAAAGTGAATGTCAATAATCAACAAACATTAAGAGTCAATTATGTGCTAGACACCATGGTTAAGTGCTAGGATACCAATAAGAAAAAGAAAGATATTCATATCCCTCAAGAAGTTTACAATCTAAAGAAGCTAAGGAAGGGGTGGGAGGATATGCTTGAGTGCCAGAATTGGAGCATGACGTTCATGGAATCAAAATCAAGCAAAACAGTAGATGGTGAGTGAAATTTAATGAAGAAATCTGAATCTTCTATATAAAGGAAAGAATTCATCGCTCCACCTTCCAGCTTCCCAAACAGAGGAGCAACTTAAAGAGTGCTGAGATGTTTTCTATCAAAGATCAATCAATCTCCAAAATGGTAAGATTTTTAGGTGTTAAGTATATCTTAGGGGAGGCATTATGTAACTGACAGTAAATTAGAAGTCATTTAATCTAAACTCTTTTTCTCGACCAAGGATCACTTTTGAGTGGATGTACTACTGAAAATTTACCATAGTCAAAAGCTTCAGAACAAAAGCATAACATAAGAAAATATCCTCAACGAATCATTAAGAAAATAATCAAAAGTGTGCAGACAGACGGTAATCCAGAAAGAGATGGACTTATACATAGTAAAATAAGCAGAATCAGAAAAAACAATTTACATGGTAAGTACAATAATGCATCAAAAGGAGAAAAGAATTATGACTTTAGGGCAATAATAATGAATAAAAATTGAGAAAAGAGAGAGAGAGAGAGAGAGAGAGAGAGAGAGAGAGAGAGAGAGAGAGAGAGAGAGAGAAGGGAGGATTCCTGTTTGGTGGATGTAGGGAAAGTAGGGAGAAAAAGTGGGAGAGAGGGAGGGAAGTGAGGGAAAAGGACAGGGAGAGGGGGAGAAAGTAGCATTAATAAAAAACACTGAAGGGGCAGCTAGGTGGTATAGCAGATAGAGCACCAGCCCTTTAGTCAGGTGGACCCAAATTTGAAGCATTTCATTGTTGAAGAGAGCCATGTCCATCAGAATTGATCATCATATAGTATTGTTGCTGCCGTGTATAATGATCTCCTGGTTCTGCTCATTTCACTCAGCATCAGCTCATGCAAGTCTCTCCAGGCCTCTCTGAAATCATCCTGCTGGCCATTTCTTAGAGAACAATAATATTCCATGACATTCATATACCTTAATTTATTCAGCCATTCTCCAATTGATGGGCATCCATTCAGTTTCCAGTTTCTAGCCACTGCAAAAAGGGCTGCCACAAACATTTTTGCACATGTGGGTCCCTTTCCTTCCTTTAAGATTGCTTTGGGATATAAGCCCAATAGAAACACTGCTGGGTCAAAGGATATGCACAGTTTGATAACTTTTTGAGCATAGTTCCAAATTGCTCTCCAGAATGGTTGGATGCGTTCACAGTTCCACCAACAATGTATCAGTGTCCCAGTTTTCCCACATCCCCTCCAACATTCGTCATTATCTTTTCCTGTCATTTTAGCCAATCTTGACAGGTGTGTAGTGGTAACCCTTTCATCTTTAACATCAGAAACCACAACTACCATGTTTATTTCGACACCTCCATCATACAATCAATTTGACAGTTATTTGTTAAATATTTATTATTGGACTACCACTCTCCCAAAGCATTTGAAATATTTATATATGTTATTTTTATATACTAAGTATTTTAAGATTGCAAAGAGCTTGATCCCAACAACAGCCAGTAAGATGGGTACTCAATATCCCGATTTTAGGTAAGGCAACAGATTCAGAAAGGTTAAGTGACTTGTCTAAGGTTACAAAATTAAACAAGATCTGAAGTAGGATCTGATCTTAATTCCTGCCTTTATCACAGACACTAGCTATATAATGAACAAAGAATAAAGCATAAAGATTTAAGCCCTAGTGTTAATTATGTAAGACTGGAATGTTGTCCCAAATTATTGATATTAATAAGTGAAAACTATCCAAAAAAGCAAGTAAATTAGGTCCACAAGACAGACAACTACTGATATTCCTTTCATTTTAAATGTAGTAAGAACTGATGCTGCGAAGTGAGCAGAACCAAGAGAATAATGTACACAGTAACAATTATGTGATGATCAACTTTGATGACTTGGTTCTTTTTTTTTTCTTCCCATATTTAGTTAATTTATTTTATTTTTTTAAATAGATTTTTATTTTCAAAATATATGCAGATAGTTGTGAACATTCACCCTTGTAAATCTTGTGTTCCAAAATTTTCTCCCTTCTTTAAATATGTACAATTCTTCTATATATTTTCCCCATAATCATCATGCTATAAAAGAAAAATCTGATCAAAAAAAGAAAAAAATGAGAAAACAAGCAAACAATAACAAAAAAGTGAAAATAACTATGCTATGACACACATTTAGGCCCCACAGTCCTCTCTCTGAGTGTAGATGGCTCTCTTCATCACAAGACCATTAGAATTGACCTGAATCACTTCATGGTTGAAAAGAGCCACATTCATCAGAACTGATCATATAATCTTGTTGCCATATACAAATATCTCCTGGTTCTGCTCATTTCACTTAGCATCAGTTCATGTAAGTCTCTCCAGGCCTCTCTGAAACCATCTTGCTGATCATTTCTTATAGAATAATAAAGATTATCATAATTTATCAAAATCCATAAATCCTGTGTTGGTGGAACATATTTCTACAATCAAAGTTGTTTGAAAAATATTTAGAACCAATCAAAAATTCACCTCTCAAGTGATAATTGTTTTATAATACATTTTATAACAAATATCCCCATATAAATTCCTTTGATAGTCTCGATCTTCTGTCCTCCAAATTAGCTGTTATTTTTTTTAGTTCAATAAAATAATTTTTGGTAGTTTAATTGGGATGGCACTGAATAAGTAGATTACTTTAGGTAGAATTGTCTTTTTTAATATTGGCTCTGTCCCATCCATTAACTTATCTACAATTATTTAAATTGGACCTTTTTGTATAAAAAGCTTAAGAATTATGTTCACATATCCACAACCAAATTTTTGGCAGGTGTTTGACAGTAATTTACTAAGTTATAAAAAATGAAGATTGGAAGCTTATATATATATATATATTATATTAAACATATTATACAGTATTTAGAATACAGTATATATATACATATATACTGTATTCAGAAAGATTAATGACCTCATATAGTTGAATGACTTTTTGGTGAAGTTACTACTACTCTGCCTCAGTACACACAATTTGTAGTGTAAATGAACCATGCTGATCTCCTGCAATAAAGGATCTATAGTTCTAAATATTTATTTAAAAATACTGAACCAATTGCCTTCTATTAAAAAATAATAATTATGTTTACATAGTTACTGGGTTTGTCTTGGTAGGTATGCAGATATTTTACTTATGGCTTGCTTTTTTTATTAAAGCTTTTTGATTTTCGTAAGATATGCATGAATAATTTTCCAACATTAATTAATCCTTGCAAAACCTTGTGTTCCAAATTTCCACCCCCAATTACCCCTACCACTTTCCCTTAGATAACAAGTAATCCAATATATGTTCAACATGGTAAAAATATATTAAATCCAATATATGCATACATATTTATATAATTACCTTGCTGCACAAGAAAAATCAAATCTAACAGGAAAAAATGAGAAAGAAAATAAAACAACAGAAAGAGTGAAAATGCTATGTTGTGATCCATACTCAGTTCCCACAGTCCTCTCTCTGGGTGTAGATGGCTCTCTTCATCACAAGATCATTGGACTGGTATGAATCATCTCATTGTTGGAAAGAGCCATGGCCATCAGAATTGATCATCGTATATTCTTGTTGCCATGTACACTGATCTCTTGGTTCTGCTCATTTCACTTAGCATTAGTTTCCTGTAAGTCTCTCCAGGCCTCTCTCAAATCATCCTACTGATCATTTCCTATAGAACAATAATATTTCATAACATTCACATACCATAACTTATTCAGCCATTCTCCAACTGATGTGCATCCATTCAATTTCTAGTTTCTTGGCACGTACTACACAAAGGACTGACACAAACAACTGCACACATAGGTTCTTTTCCCTTTTTAAGATTTGTTTAGGATACAAGCCCAGTAGAAACACTGCCAGATCAAAAGGTATGCAGTTTGATAGCCCTTTGGGCATGGTTCCAAATAATGCAGATATTTTATGCCATCTACCTCTTCATCATTTCTTAAAGCACAACAATGTCCCATTGTATTCACATACTACAACCTATTCAGGCATTCTTTAATTGATGTGTTCTCTCAGTTTGTAATTCCTTGCCACAGCAAAAAAGCTGCTGTAAATATTCTTATACAGCCTTAGTTCTTTCTACATGACTAATCCCCTTCTTAATCTATCCTTTTATTACCTGTCCTTTTTCCCCTTTCCCTACTGTGTGAAATGTATTTCTGTACCTAATTTTGTCTGTGTATTCTTCTCTCATTTGACTAGTTCAGATTAAGGTAAGATTGTTCAAATGTTATCCACTTCCCCAATTTGTTTATATAAACTTCTACCAATTAAATGAGATAATTTTGTCCATTCTTCCTTTGATTACTGTGTCCCTTTTCCCCTTTTCAATATTTAAGATTATTCAAAACAACAGAACCAATCCCGTACTCTCTGCCTCATTAGATTTCCACTAAGAACACAATTCTTTTTTGCCTGTTCACATTTGCCTTTTTAATGTGTTTCATCTCTTCTATACCTCAATGTTTTTGTTTTTTTTTTTAAATGCTGTTTTTTTCATCAGGAATGTTTTACAATCCTCTATTTCACTGAGGACCATTTCCTCTATCCCTCTTCCCCACTCAGGATTATACTCACTTTTGCTGGCTAAATTGTTTTTGGTGGCAAGCTGAAATCCTTTGCCTTTCTGAAAAATCATATTGCAAGCTCTCTATTGCTTTAAAGTATAAACTGTATATCTTATGTGATCCTAACTTTTTGGTACTTGAATTCTTTCTGTTTGCTTGCAGTATTTTTTTCCCCTTTAAACTGAAAGCTCTAGGCTTTCCTGAGAGTTTTCATTTTGTGTTTTCTTTCAGAAGATAAATATGGGATTTTTAAAATTCTATTTTGCCATCTGGTTCTTAAAGATCTGAGTCGTTTTCTTTTAACATTTCTTGAAATAGAATGTTTAAGCTCTTGTGCAGGTTCAATGATCTTTAGATGATCTCTCCCTTACCTGCCTTCCAGGTGAGTTGTTTTTTGCTATGAGTTACTTTACATTTTCTTCTGTTTTTGTCCATTTCTGTACTTTGTTTTGATATTTCTTACTGACTTAATGGAATCATTAACTTCTAACTGGTCCATTCTAATTTTCAGGTAATTTATTGTGAGTAAACTTCTGCACTTTTTGTATTTCAAGCTTTGGGTTTCCTTTCCAATTCTTTCTTCCACAATACTCATGTCCTCTCTTATCCCCCCCCTTCCCACTCATGTATTCATTTCATTTGTTTAAAAAAAAATTAAAAACTAAACTTCTCTTAAAAAATTCTTGTTTCTTTTAGGAATTCTAGTTGCACTTAAGTCCAAAATGTTTTTTTTTTCTCAGTTTAAGCTTTCCTGATAGATGCTTTAGAGTCCTCTTCTTCTTCCAAATGTGTGCCTCACATAGTCCATCCTTTTATTTTGTTTAATCATTTTTAAGTTGTGTCTTACTCTTCCTGATCCCACAAGGGATTTTTTTGGTAAAGATATTGGAATGGTGTGCTATTTCCTTTTCTAGCTCATTTTACAGATGAAGAAATTGAGACAAAGATGATTAAAGTGATTTGCCTAGCTTCATACAGAGGTCACATTTGAATTGAGGTCTTCCTGATTCTAAGCCCAGCAATGTCCATCATAAAATATCCCTGCCCTCAATTCCTGCCATAATACAAGTTTTTTTTTTTTTTTATGATGGGATTTTCTTTTTGTTGTTTTTTATTCATTCTTTTAACCTACTTCCCCCAACTGTGAACTTTGTATTAAGATCGTGCTCTATAATTCTGGAGGGAATGTCTGAACTAAGCTTCTGTCCTTTTTGAGCCTGTTGCTTTCTTGGGGATTGAATTGCATAATTCTAGCATCTTAGGGATAGTTTGGGCCTGGGATTTCCAAGCTTGCAACTGCTCCCAGTTCTGAGTTCTACAAGTTCCTAACTTGGGTTTGAATCTGAACAACACACCTACGGGTTTGCTCCTTCTTGAACTTTCTGGAGACTTCTGCTGGAATCAGTCATTATCACCCAGCTGGAAAGCTCTATTGGTTCAGAGCGACAGAACTGCAGGTTCCTTTATGGTCTGAGATGCCAGCCCTGGTTATTTTTCAGGGTTTAGATTTCCCTAGGAAATCACTGAGATCTCTCGGCTCCTAGAGTCAGAATCATATAACTGCAGCTTGCTTCTGAACTTGCTATTTTCTTAGTATAAAACCAAGGGTCATTGACCTTTCCTCTTCCTGAAACATCACTCTTAGAAACAAGTCCCCAATCCGTCCTGAATTTGTGACCCAGATCTAAGTGGTAAGCAACAGAGCTGCCAGCTGGCACCTATTCCTGTACAAAGTCAGGACCCTCTTCTTGTCTGGTTACAGCCTCTACTTAGAACATCATGTTCCATATAACCAATCCTAGCATGTTCACAGACTTCTCTATTGTATTTTGGCAACCTAGACTAGGAATGACTCACTCTAATTTTTTCCCCTTGATTTTCCCCCTTAGTATTTGCTATGGAAATTCTGGAAAATCTCTTAGACTTGGGTAGAGGAAATATCTTGAAATATAATTTTAATGATTGCTGTTTATAATAACCATTCTATTCTAACCTCTTAGAATGGTCTTCACTGCTGAATCTATGACATGACCACAAAGAATAATCAACTGGAAGGTAATTGGGTCACATATCCCACCCTCTCTTCATCCATAGCTAACTATGGGTTTGTGTTCAACAAAAATATATTTCCCACTCCTACTGTTGTGCCTGTCTCATTTTCCCTCAGTTACTGTCTCAGTCTCCCTTAATTGCTCTGTCCCAGAATAGCAATCCCCACTTCCCGACCTTCAGAAATAACTGGACTCACATTCCAAAGTAATCATGAAACCTCCAGATGGCCAGCCTCGACCTCCCCCTTATCTATCTATGTGACCCAGACAAGCAGTCTCCTTTGGCAAGGCTCCTTACTCCCTAACCTGTAAGAACTGAATTTATGGTTTCCTTGGACACCAGATGTGCTCAGGTGTTCCCATGAGTTCTTTGTCTCCCTGAGCTATAGGAACCTATATAATGTTTAAAGTTCCTTGATGGAGCTGCTGTGTACTTTGTATTCAGTCGGCTAACATGGCTGTGGCTGTGTTGGTCCCTGGCCTGGACTGCGTATTTTGAGACATGAGTCCCACCAGTCCTGATCCATAGCTATGGATTCTGAACTCTCAGTTAACATCAATAAAGCATTACCTAATTTCCATGTGTGATACTGCCTCAGTTTCTCCCTGAGCATTATACTACTATTAGGCTCCTGCGGACAGATGTATGGGCTCCTCAACTCTAACCTGAAGGCAACTGTTTAGGCAAAACTAGATTGGGAATGAGTGGAGGGCACATGATAAAAAATTTGAGACTCGCTCTAGACCAAATCTTCCTTTCTAAATGTCAAGTATTACTTAAATTGATATACAAAATATTTATATGTGGTAATCAGAGGTTTCAGCTTAAAAGATCAGCCTAGAAATGTGACAGATAATCTTTGTTCAAGGTAACAATTAAAAAAGTTAGCCCTGCCCTAGTTCCTCAACTTAAGGAAAATAATGCTCTAGCCTATCTTCGAAACTCTAATTAGAGTCAATTATAATTTAGATGGCATACAATAACATTAAAATACATGGAAGGGGAGCAGTGGATAGAGCACCAGCCCTGAAATCAAGAGGACTTGAGTTCAAATGTGGTCTCAGACACTTAACATTCCTTAGATGTGTGACCCTGGGCAAGTCACTTAACCTCAACTGCCTCAGCAAAAAGCAAAAAGAAAAAAAAAAAAAAGAAAAAAAAAACCATGCTGCAACAAACATCAAACAAGATAAAATAAAAATGCATGAAAAGTATATATCAACTAATACAAAATAAAGCAAGCAGAAACAGAAAAATAATATAGGAAAATGATTATACCAATATAAGTAAAAAGAATAACCATTAAAAAAAAACCTGAAATGTGAAATTATTGAAAACGAGGGTTGGGGGGGGAGAAGAAAGAGCTTTATCTCACTACTCCCTTCCTTTGCAGAAGATAGGTATGGAACATTTTATATAATATCGGATTTTTTTCAATATGTTTATTGGTTTCACTGAGTATTTTTTTTCCCATTTTTTTTTTTTTTTTTTTAGATTCTTTGTTATAAGTAATGGTTCTGGGAGAAGAGGGGAAGGAATACAGGGGGAAACCTAGATAAAACAGCAGAACAAATGAAAATCCATTTTTAAAAGATAAAGGGCATGTTAAATTTAACAAGGCAAATTTAACAAAAAATTATTTTCTACCCTCTTTCTAAAATTGTCTTCTGTGTATTAGGTGTTTTTATTTTAAATCAATATTCCCAAGAAAAAAATCCTTTTAGTTTCTTCAGATTCAGAAAACCAAAATATCTCTAGGGTTTATCTTTCTAAACCACCGGGGATATTTGAAATTTAGTACCAAGAGATGCAAGAGACTAGGAATACCTTGTGCAGCTATCAAGAATTTAAACTTTTGATTCAGAAGCATCAATAATTCAGAAGCAATAAACTAATAAAGAACACGTTTCACAGGAAAACAGTCATCTAATTAGGACCATAGGGATAATTTCCCACTTAAAGTCAGTCACTTCAGTCTTTCACTGCAATAAATTCTCACAGAAATAGCTTCCCTTCAATGAAACTGTATTGTCTCCCATTCTTGGTAAACTCCTCTTATTCCTCTAATCCCTAAATAGAGGAATTCCCTAAGGTTCATTTCTTGGCCCTCTTACCACAATTTTTTCCTTTCATCAATGATGCCTTAATTGCCAAATCTAATGTTTTTTTCTTGATCCTTATCCTCTTTGACCTCTATGCCAAGTGACACTGCTAACTCTCTCTTAGTAGAAACCAAAGGAAAACAAAAGGAATAGGTTTTTACAGGTCAGAAAGGGGAATAATATTCTCCACGCTTCAAACAGGATTTCAGACCTGGAGTCCAAGGTTCACATGGTTCCTTATAGATCTAGTGTAAACGAAGTTTAGGCTTCTCTTGCTATGTAAAACTGAAGGGCTGAGACAGGGATGAGTACTTGGTTTTGTTTTTTTTTTTGCTTTTTGCTGAGGCAATTGAGGTTAAGTGACTTGCCCAAGGTCACACAGCTAGGGAATGTTAAGTGTCTGAGACCAAATTTGAACTCAGGTCCTCCTGACTTCAGGGCTGGTGCTCTATCCACTGTGCCATCTAGCTGCTTGTAATGCTGTAATACAAAGGCACCACAGTCACTATCATTATTTTATCTGGCCATATTAATCTAAAAGTGAACCTTCAATTCCTGAAGGAAATCTATTTGATCTTGTTAGTACTCAATAGTATATTTGAGACTTCTATCTATATGACTCCTCAATCTGCTGAATAATCATCCCCACTGCATTAACTGTGGGTATATATTCCATGGTTCTGCTCTGGACCCTCTACTCTTTTCACTCTGTATTCCCATTTGGTGATGAGTTCGATTATCTCTATGTGAATGATACTGAAGATTTATGTAACCAACCAATCCTAATTTTTCACCTGAACTATAAGCTAACTGGCTTCTGAGCATATTCAACTGAATGTCTTATGACTGTCTCAAACAAATTCCCAAAACAGAATTCATTACCTTTCCCCAAAACCTAACCTTTCTAAACTTCCTAATACTGGGCACCACCATCATTTCAATCATTCAGATTCAAAACTTTTATTTCATTTTCAACTTTTCACTCATTCGCTCTGTATATCCATTAAGTTGTCTTCCCCATAACATCTCACATGATGCCTCCTTCCCTCTCTTTAGCCATAAATCATCCTGCCTCTTATGTGGAACATTAGAATGGTTTTTAAAATTGGATTCCCTAATGCAAAGTGCCTCCTTTTTTAAATCCATGCTCCCCCAAAAAGCTGCCAAAGTGATTTTTCTGAAGTTTAATAAGTCTGACCAAGTCATACACATCTACTCTCCCCAATCAACTGCAATGGTTCTCTGTTACTTCTGGCACTAACTTTTTAAGTTAGTTTGGCATTTAAAGCACATCACAACTTGGGACTCTCTTGACCTTTCCAGTCTTCTTACATAATACCCCCTTCCACAATCTACCTATCTAGGTCTATACTTGCTGTTCACTCCATTTTCTAGTTTCTGAACCTTTGTGCTGGCTGTATCCCCTGTTCTCCATTTTTGCACATATCTCTTAGAATCTCTGGTTTTCTTCAAGACTCAAGTCAAATACTTCCCTTTGCATGAGGTCTTTCCCTATACTACCTTCTCTAGTATTCTTGTACCATATACATGACTTGACAGTACCTAACACATGAGATTTAATAAGAGCATAGTGATTAAAATATCATCCTCTCCCAAAACTTTACTAAAAGACAAATTTATATACCTAACCTTGACCTCTCTTTTAAGCACCAGTCCTACATTTCCTATTATTTTCTGGTCGTTTTCAACAGGATAGTTTGCCATTATCTCAACAAATCTAAGATGGAACTACTGATCCACACTAACACTGCCCTCCTCTACTCTTCTCCTGCCCCCATACAATTTTTCTTCTTGGCAATATAAATTTAGGTCTGTAAAGACCACCATTACTCCCAGTCATCCTCCAATTTAACTTCAATACCTTTTTCTATCCTCACCTTAAAAAAAAAAAATCAATAAATCTTCATCCTTTCCTTAGCAATTATCAATCTTATCATTAAGATTTCATGCCTAAACTACTGAAAAAAATTTCCATAGTTCTCTGATACACCCTGAAGACCAGGACAAAATTAATCTTCTTAAAACTATCTAAATTATGTAAATCACACTGTCTATAGGACAAATTCCTTAATCCAAAATTCAAAAGACTTTACATAATCTAACCTAAATATTTCTCCCCCCCCAAAAAAATGCCTTATTGCTGTTTTCTCTTTAATACATTACTTTCCAGTAAAACTCTAGATCTTGACAGACCCTTAATGACCTTTATTTCCCATATCAAATGTAGAATGAAACAAAATATATCAGCCTGGGGAAGATTCTGTGAAGATGGGGGAATAAAGCAGGAAATTACTGGGCTTTCCCTAATTCCCCCACAAATTATTTTTAAATATGCCTAAAAATGAACTTCAGAGTGCAGAATAATTAAACTATTGGAATAAAGCAGTTAGCCAGTCCAAGACAACTTGGGAGTATCTCAACAAAAGCCTGACCTCATGGAATAGTGATCTGGCCTGATTTGAAGTACAGATATCCAGGGGCAGAATCAACAAACAACAAACCCTGGTGGCAGCCTCAGCTTCAGGTGACTGATAGGGAAAGTTTGAAGGACCCTCCACTGGAGATGGATGCAGCACACAGATCCCAGGTTATGGAAGTGAGCAAGAAGAACTGAGCACTGTTGTAGCCTGTGCTCACAAAGGCTACAGTCACTTACAGGATAACAGCAGTCCTTGGATTTGGTTCCAGGATAGAGGGGCATTTCAACGCTCATAACTTACAGAAGAGACTGCTGAGTGTTTGCACAGGCAGCATTATTGGGGAAGCTGGTCATGGCTCAGGGGTGGAAAAGAACTCAGGCTCTCAGAGCTCATAAAATAACTGTGAAAAACCTGAAATTCAAGATGTTATTATCCCCCATACCACTAGACTACAGCTTTACTTTAATATAAAGTTAAGAATCCAGAAATAAGTTGATTTAAAAAAAAAATTAAGTAAAAGGCAAAGAACTCAACCATAGAAAGCTACAGTGGTGATAGAGAAAATCTGGGTTCAAACTTAGAAGACAATAAAATCAAAATACCTATTTCTACTTCTAAGAAAAATGTAAACATTCACAAGTCCAAAATAGATTTCCTGGAAGAACTTAAAAAATAATTATAAAAATCAAATAAATGGGTTGTGGAAAAATTAATAAATAAGAATAATGCAAGAAAAAAAATTTAATCATGAAAAGTCAAACAATTAGAAAAAGAAATCCCAAACCTTGCTAAACAAAATAACTCCTTAAAAATTAGAATTGGGCAAGATGAATCTCAATGACTTCACATGACACCAAAAAATAACAAAATAAAATCAAAAGAAAGGGGAAGGGGAGAGAGAACGTGTGATACATTAGAAAAACAACAGATTTAGACACCAGAACAAGCAGAAACAATATTAATAATTGTTGGACAACCTGAAAGTTATGATAAAAAAAATTGAATATAGACATTATACTTCAAGAAATTAAAAGAAAACTGCTCTGAACTTTTCAAACTAGAGGGTAAAATAGAAATTGAAAAAAATCCATTAGTCAACTGAAAGAGATCTCAAAATGAAAACTCACAGGAACATTGTAGATCAAAGAGAAAATATACTACAAGCAAACAGAAACAAACAATTTAAATACAGTGGTGCTACAGGAAGGATAACACAAAATTTAGCACCTCCTTCATTAAAAAATTCAAAGGTCTTGGAACAGGATAGTCCAAAAAGCAAAGGAGCTGGATTTGCAATCAAGAATAATTTATCCAACAAACAGCTGAATGTAGTCCAACACAGGGGAAAATAAGACATTTAATGAACTAAAGAATTTGTAAGTAAAAGATTAGAACTTAATGGAAAATCTGATCTACAAGAATAAAGAGAAATATAGTAAGATAAACATGAAAGACCAATTATAAAGGATTTAATAATTTATAATATAATAATAAATAATTTAAAACAAATTTTACTTCTTATATGGAAAAAGTTACTTGTAACTCTTAAAAATGTTATCAATGGGGCAGCTAGGTGGTGCAGTGGATAGAGTACAAGTCCTTTAGTCAGGAGGACCTGAGTTCAAAATCTGGTCTCAGACACTTAAAACACTTCCTAGCTGTGTGATCCTGGGCAAGTCTTTATTTATTTTATTAAAAGCTTTTTATTTACAAAACATATGAGTGATTTTTCTGCATTGACCTTTGCAAAACTTTTTTTTTTTGTTCCAAGCTTTTCCCCTCCCTCCCCCTACCCCCCACCCCTAGATGACAGGTAATCCAATAAATGCTAAACATGATAAATTATATGACAAATCCAATATATGTATACATATCTATACAGTTATCTTACTGCACAAGAAACATCAGATCTAGAAAGAGAGATGAAAAAAAAACAACCTAAGAAAGAAAACAAAATGCATGGAAATATTCACAGAACACGTTAAAATGCTATGTTGTGGTCCACATTCAGTTCCCATAGGCCTCTCTCTGGATGTATATGACTATCTTCATTGCTGAACAATAGGAACTCGTTTGATTCACCTCATTGTTGAAGAGAGCCACGTCCATCAGAATTGATCATCATATAGTCTTGTTCCTGTGTATAATGTTCTCCTGGTTCTGCTGATTTCACTCAGCATCAGATCATGCAAGTCTCTCCAGGCCTCTCTGAAATCATGCTGCTGGTCATTTCTTATAGAACAAAAATATTGCATAACATTCATATACCATAATTTATTCAGCTACTCTCCAATTGATGGGCATCCTTTCAATTTCCAGTTTCTTGCCACTACAAAAAGGGCTGCTGGGCAAGTCATTTAACCCCAATTGCCTCAGGAAAAAAAAAAAGTTATCATTACTAGGGTAGTTTTAAAGAGTATACATAGAAGGCTTAGAGTTGAGATACGTATTATGGAATCCTAAAAAATAAAACTGAGTAGGGAGAGATAAAAATGGAGTAATTATCTCATATAAACAAGGTAAAAATGGAAGAACTATTACAATAGAGGGCAGGTAGTCCTAAAACCTTATTTCCTTCAGAATTAGTATAAACAGGGAATTAAATATAGATCTAGAAAGGCATAAAAGTCTTTTTTAACTTCAATAGAAATAGGAGGGTGAGGAGATATGGGAGTAATAACACTTAGAAGGACATGTAAATTAAGATATGGGAAGAGCTCTTAGAAGAATATGCAGATCTACCCTTTGATCCAGTAATGTCTCTATTTGGGCTGTATCCCAAAGAGATAATAAAAAAAGGGAAAAGGACTAACATGTGGCAAAAATGTTTGTAGCAGTTCCTTTTGTGGTGGCAAAGAACTGGAAATATTGAGTGGATATCCATCAATTGGGGAATGACTGAATAAGATACATGAATGGAATGGAATATTATTGTTCTATAAGAAATGATGAGCAGGCTGATTTCAGAAAAACCTGGAAAGCCCTATATGAACTGATATGAAGTGAGCAGAACCAGGAGATCATTGTGCAGAGCAACAAGATTATGTGATAGATGTGGCTCTTTTCAACAATGAGGTGATTCAGGCCAATTCCAGAGGGCTTGTGGTGGATAGGGTAATTTACAGATGGGTAGGACTGGGTGTGGATCATAACATGGTGTTTTCACTTTTTTGTTGTTGCTTGCTTGCTTGCTCTCTCCCCCACCCTCTCATCCCCCCCCCCATTCTTGATCTGATTTTTCTTGTGCAGCACAGGTCAATGTGGGGGTATGTTTGGAGGTATTGCCTGTATTAGATTACCTGTTGTCTAGGGGAGAAGGGTGTGTGGAAGGGAAGGAGGGAGAAAAGTTTGGAGCACAGGATTTTGCAGAGATGAGTTTTGAAGGCTGTCTTTGCATGTGTTTTAAAGATGGAAAGCTATTATTAATTTTAAAAAAAACCACTGTAGTAAAAAAAAATGCGTAGATCAAAAAATATGAGGGCAAGGGAAGAGGATAGAGATGGGAATGGGTAAAAAGACAGGAAGAGAAAGATAAACAGGAAAAACAGGATAGAGGGAAACACACAACTAGATATTATCATTTTAAATGTAAATGGGATGAACTCACCCATAAAATGGAAATGGATAGCAGAATTAAAAACTAGAATTCAACAATGTTGCTTATGAGAAACACACAGAGAGCAAAAAATAAAGGGCCAAAATAGAATTTATTACGTTCCAGCTGATTCAAAAAAAGGGGGAGGGGCTGTAATTATTTCAAAAAAGGTAAAGCTAAAACAGATTTAATTTAAAGAGATAAAGAGGGAAACTACATTATGATAAAAATGTATAGCAGATGGTAATATAAATTACAGGTGGAAATAAGACAGTATAATTAATAGTGGGGGTCTTCAACCTTATTCTCTTGTATCTCTGTTAGATAAATCTTACAAAAAATAAATCAAGGAGATGAATAATCTTAGGTAGGTTAGATATGACAGCTATCTGGAAAGAAGTGAATGGGAATAGAAAGGAATATAAAAATTCTCAGCAGTATATGGCACCTGTACAAAAATTGGCATAAAAACTTAACAGTTTAATGCAGAAATATTAAATCTTTCCAGATCATAATGCAATAAAAATTCCATTTAATAAGGGATCATGGAAACACATTAAAAATTAGAGATTAAATAGCCTAATCTTAAAGAATGACAGGATTAAAGAACCATAGAAACAATAAATAATTGTACTAAAGACACTGATGATAAGACATAAAATTGAAAATACTAAAATTTAAAGGTAATAAAATTCAACTTGTAAAAATTATTGAACTAATAAATAAAATTAGAAATTGGTTTTATGAAAAAAATAAATTGGCTAATATGATTTAAAAAAAATCACTAGTATCAAAAATGAAAAAAGTGAGTATACTACCAATGCAGGTGAAATTAAAACAATTATTAGAAGCAATTTTGCCCAATTATTTGCCAATAAATTTAATAATTTATTTGAAATGGAAAAATACTTACAAAAATATAAAGTGCCTACATTAACAGAAGAAACTTAATATCTAAATAAACCAATTTTAGAAAAAGAAATTGAATATGACATAAATGGGCTTCCTAATAAAAAAAGCATCTGCACCAGATGGATTCAAAAACGAATTCTACTAAACATTTAAAGATCATCTAATTCCAATATTAAATCATTTGGAATAGGTAAAGAAGGAATCCTACAAACTCCAAATAAAACAAATATGGTGTGAATACCTAAGCCAGGAAGAACAAAACACAACAAAAAAATTTGTGATCCAAATTTATTAATGAATATGGATACAAAAATCCCAAATAAAATACTAGCTGGGAGTCTACAACAATAGACCATAAAGATTATTATACACTGTAAACAAGTAAGATCTAATATCAGAAACGCAGGAATGGTTTCAAAAAAGGAGTATTAACTGATTGTTATCAATAATAAAAGTAACAGGTCATATAATTATATGAATATATGCAGAAAAAGCTTTTGACAAAACACAACATTCATTCCTATTACAAAGCATAGGTATAAATGAATTTTTCCTTAAAATAAGAAATATATCTACCAAAGTAACAATAAGCAACACTGGTAATGGGAATATGCTACAAGTAAGATTTTATAACTTGGAATATAAATGGGATGATCTCACCCATAAAATGGAAATGGATACCAGAATTTCCATTAAGATCAGGAGTGAAATAAGGATACCTGTTATCACCAATATTATTCAATATTGAATTAGAAATGCAAGCAAAAGAAATAAGAAAAGAAATTAAACTAATAAGAATGGGCAATGACATAAAAATATTATTTTTTTGCAGATGATATATTACTTAGAAAATCCTAGAGAATCAACTAAAAATATTAGAAAAAATACTGAGCAAAGTAAGCAGAATATAAAATAAACTCACATAATCATCAGAATTTCTTTATATCACCAACAAAATCCTGCAAGAAGATAGTAAAAAATACCCCACTTAAAACAACTTTAGACAATATAAAATACCTAGGAATATATCTACCAAAACAAACGTAGGAATTATATAAACAAGATTATAAAATACTTTTTATACTAATAAAGACATTTTTAAATAATTGGAGGAATATTCATTGTTTAGGGATGGACAGAGCCAGCAACAGAAATAACAATTCTACCTAAACTAATTTATTCAATGCCATCCCAATTGAACTGTTCAAAAAATTACTACATTGAGCTAGAATAAATAATAACATCCATTTGGAAGATCAAAAGGTCTAGAATATTTTGTAAGAATTAATTTTAGAAATACAAAGGAAAGAAGTTTAATAATACCAGATCTTAAGCTAAATTATAAGGCAGTAAGTATAAAAACTATTTGGTACTGGCTAAGAAATAGTAAATTGGAATCAGATGAACAGAGTGTAGTAAATGATTATGGTAATTTAGTGTTTGACAAATGTAAAGATTTAAGCTTTGGGGATAAGAATTCACTATTTGATAAAAGTTTCAGGGAAAACTGAAAAGCAGTCTGGCAGAAACTGGGTATAAACCAGTATCTTACACTATTTGCTGATAAGATAAGGTCAAAATGTATACTTGACATAGATACAAAAGGATAAAACATAAGTAAATTGGAAGAACAAAGAATATATTAGCTATCAGGACTTATGGATAGGAGAAGAATTTTTGTATAAATGAGAGCATTATAAGATATAAAATAGATAATATTTATTAAATTTAAAAGGTTCTATACAGATAATACCAATGTAGAAAAGATTAGAAGAAAAATGGAAAATTGGGGACTGGGGGCAAGAGGGGCGGGAGATATTTATAGGCAGTTTCTCAGATAAAATCTCCTATCTCAAATATACAGAGAATACTTGTCAAATTTATAAGATTATGAATAATTCCCTAAATGATAAGTGGTCAAAGGATATGAAAAAGCAGTTTTTGAAAGAAGAAATCAAAGCTCTATGTAATCACTTTAAAAAAAAAGCTCTAAATCATTACTGATTAGAGAAATGCAAACTAAAACAATTCTGAGATATTTTATACCTATCAAAAATTGGCTAAGATGATAGAAAGGTATAAGGGCATAGTATATTATAGGGGCTTTCCTGGATGTAAACAAACTCACATGTACTCTCAGCTATGTAAACAAACTGAATAGTACTTATGCAAGCAAGTTTGCTTTTGTTTTTGTTTCTTTTGTTTTTTGTTTTTTTTCCTGTGTACTACTTATGTAACTACCTTTTTCCTGGGCAAGCACACTAGTCTGTTCTGGGTTTGGGCAAATAACTACTTTTGTTTTATTACCCAATAAAAAGCTATCTGCCCTGTTAGGGCATAAAAACCTAAAAATCAAATGCAGAAAGGCAGAAATAATACATGCATTTTTTTCAGATCAAGATGCAATAAAAATCACATGCAATATAAGGCCAGGAGAAAACAGAACAAAAGTTAACTAAAATTAAATAATCTCATGCTAAAGAATGAATGGGTAAAACAGCAAATCATAAACACCACCAATAATTTCATCCAGGAGAATGACAATAATGAGACAACACACCAAAATTTGTGGGATACAGCCAAAGTAATTATAAGGGGTAATTTTATATCTCTAGATGCTTACTTGCATAAAATAGAGAAAGAGAACATCAACGAATTGGGGGCTTACAATTAAAAAAGCTAGAAAAAGAGCAAATTAAAAACTCTCAGTTAAATACCAAATTGGAAATTCTGAAAATAAAAGTAAGATTAATAAAATTGAAAATAAGAAAACATCTGATAATCTAAATGAAATGAAAGAGTATCTACAAAAACATAGATTGCCCAGGATAACAGAAGAGAAAATAAATTATTTAAATAGTCCCATTTTAAAAAAATAAATAGAACACTCCCTAGAAAAAATCTCCATAGCCACATGGATTTACAAGTGAATTCTACCAAACATTCAAAGAACAATTAATTCCAACACTAGATAAACTATTTGAAAAAAATGGGAAAGAAGGTGTTCTACCAAACTCCTTTTATGATACAGATAATGGTGTTGATAGCTTAACCAGGCAGGATGAAAACAGAGAAAGAAAACAATAGACCAATTTCCCTAATGAATATTGATGCAAAAATCTTAAATAAAATATTAACAACGATATTACAGAAAGTCATCCCCAGGATAATACACTAAGACCAAGTAGAATTTATACCAGGAATGCAGGGCTACTTCAATATTAGGAAAACAAACGATCAGCATAATCAACTATATTAATAACCAAACTAACAAAAATTATATGATTATCTCAACAGATGCAGAAAAAGCATTTGATAAAATCCAACACCCATTCCTATTAAAAACACTAGAAAGTATAGGAATAAATGGACTTTTTCTTAAAATGATCAGTAGCACCTATTTAAAACGATCAGGAAGAATCATGTGTAATGGGGACAGACTAGAACCATTCCCAATAAGATCAGGAGTGAAACAAAGCTGCCCACTGTCACTATTACTATTCAATATTGTATTAGAAATGTTAGCTTTGGCAGTAAGAGAAGAAAAAGAGATTAAAGGAATTAGAGTAGGTAATAAGGAAACCAAATTATCATTCTTTGCAGATGACATGATGATATACTTAGAGAACCCTAGAAACTCAACTAAAAAACTACTAGAAACAACTCAAAACTTTAGCAAAGTTGCAGGATACAAAATAAATCCACATAAAACATCAGCATTTTTATATATTACCAACAAAGTTCAGCGCAAGAGATACAAAAAGAAATTCCACTCAAAATAACTGTTGATAGTATAAAATATTTGGGAATTTATCTGGCAAGGAAAAGTCAGGAATTCTACGAACTAAACTACAAAACACTTTCCATGCAAATAAAGTCAGACCTAATCAATTGGAAAAACATCAAGTGCTCATGAGTAGGCCGAGCCAATATAAAAAAAATGACAATACTACTCAAACTAATTTACTTATTTAGTGCCATATCAATCAAATTCCCAAGAAATTATTTTACAGATCTAAAAAAAAATAGTAGCAAAGTTCATTCAGAAGAACAAAAGGTCAAGAATTTCAAGGGAATTAATGGAAAAAAAAATGCTGAAGAAGGTGGTCTAGCTGTGCCAGATCTAAAACTATATTATAAAGCAGTGGTCATCAAAACCATTTGGAACTGGCTAAGAAACAGAGTAGTCGATCACTGAAATAGGATAGGATCACAGGACAAAATAGGCAATAACTATAGCAATCTAGTATTTGACAAACCCAAAGACCCCAGCTTTTGGAATAAGAACTCAATATTTGACAAAAACTGCTGGGAAAATTGTAAACTAGTATGGAAGAAATTAGAGCTTGACCCACACCTAACACCACATACCAAGATAAGATCTAAATGGGTTCATGATTTATACATAAAGTGATATTATAAGCAATTAGAGGAACATAGGATAGTTTACATCTCAGACCTGTGGAGAAGGAAGGAATTTGTGTCCAAATAAGAACTGGAACTCATAACTGAACACCAGATAATTCTGATTATATTAAGTTAAAAATTTTTTGTACAAAAAAACTAATGCAGGCAAGATTAGGAGGGAAGCAATAAATTAGGAAATCATCTTTACATTTAAGGGTTCTGATAAAGGCCTCATTTCTAAAATATATAAAGAATTGACTCAAATTTATAAGAATTCAAGCCATTTTCCAACTGATAAATGGTCAAAGGATATGAACAGACAATTTTCACATGAAAAAATTAAATCTATTTCTAGTCATATGAAAAGGTGCTCCAAATCACTACTGATCAAAGAAATGCAAAGTAAGACTACTATGAGATACCATTATACATCTCTCAGATTGGCTAAAATGACTGGAAAAGATAATGACGAATGTTGGAGGGGATGTGGAAAAACTGGGACACTGATACATTGTTGGTGGAACTGTGAACGCATCCAACCATTCTGGAAAGCAATTTGGAACTATGTTCAAAAAGTTATCAAACTGTTCATGCCCTTTGCCCCAGCAGCATTTTTACTGGGCCTATATATCCCAAAGAGATCTTAAAGGAAGGAAAGGGCCCCATATATGCAAAAATGTTTGTGGCAGCCCTTTTTGTAGTGGCTAGAAACTGGAAACTGAATGGATGGCCCATCAATTGGAGAATAGCTGAATAAATTATGGTATATGAATGTTATGGAATATTATTGTTCTATAAGAAACGACCAGTAAGATGATTTCAGAGAGGCCTGGAGAGACTTGCATGAACTGATGCTGAGTGAAATGAGCAGAACCAGGAGATCATTATACACGGCAACAAGACTATATGATGATCAATTCTGATGGACATAGTTCTATTCAACAATGAGATGTTTCAAACCAATTCCAATTGTTCAGTGATGAAGAAAGCCATATACACCCAAAGAGAGGGTTATGAATGTGGACCACAACATAACATTTTCATGCTCTCTATTGATGTTTGCTTGCATTGCTTCCCTTCTCCGATTTTGTTTTTCTTTCTTGGAGATCTGACTTTTCTTGCACAGCAAGATAACTGTAAAAATATGTATACACATATTCGATTTGTCAAATATTTTAACATAATTAACATGTAGTAGACTTCCTGCCATCTTGGGGAGGGGTGAGGAGCAGGGGGGAAAATTTTGTAACAGAAATCTTTGTAAGGGTCAATGTTGAAAAATTACCCATAAATATGTTTTGCAAATAAAAAGCTTTAATTAAAAAAAAAAAAGCTACCTGTCCAAGGGAGGAAAGGAGAAGCTGGAGCTAAAAGGGAAAATGATAAATGCTAGAAAGGAAGTAGAAAAATTGGGACACTAATACACTGTTGGTAAACTGGTGAAGTGATCCAATCATTTAAAACCATACATAAAACCATTTAAAACCCCTTGACTCAGCAATATTAGGTTTGCTTCTAAGGTGAGCAAGGAAAAAGAAAAAAACAATATATCCTCTAAAATGTGTACAGCAGCTCAATTTGTGGTGGCAAAGAAACGGAAATTAAAAGGATTGCTCATTTTGAAACAGCTAAATGAATTGTAGTGTATGATTCTGACTGAATAATACTGAGTTTTAAAAAATGATGGACAGGCTGATTTTAGAAAACCATGAAAAGACTTGCATGAAATAATAAAGAGTGAAATGAGGGGCAGAATGTTAGATACCATAATAGAAGAATAACTGTAAATAACTGAGTTTTTTCCTACTCCCATTTTGCCTAAAGGCAGGAAAAATGCTTCATCATCAAGGCTAAACCGATCATAGAATTTATTACATTTAATAGTTTTCAATATTGTTTTGTTTTATATTATCATGATTCACAAACACCAACTTAGTGAGGCTCCCAAACAATACTTTATAAAAAAACCTCCAAAAACCAGGCAGCTAGGTGGTCTCAGATATTTAACACTTCCTAGCTGTGTGACCCTGGGCAAGTTTCTTAACCCCAACTGTTTTAACCAAAAACAAAACAAAACAAAACAAAAAACCAAAAATAACAAAAAACCCAAAAAAACCCCACATCATCAATACATGTCACCAACAAAAAGTAGATACAATTTGGAATTCTATCTTTTAGGTTAATAAATTTCTTCTATAATTATCTTTGTACATATTTGGAAAAATAAAAAGCCATCAATCATAAATAAATAGTTACAGAGGCAATTTTTCAATCTTGTTTAACCAAATGTGAAATTTTATTATACTTTTTTATCATCTTATGGGTCCTACAAAAATAATTAAGACAATCAACTAGTGAATTCCATATCTGACCTGAAACCTGTCAATTCTTTGTTATATCCACAATACATAAACTAAAACTACCTAAACTTTTTTTAAACCTAAGCTCTCCTAACTTAGAAACCAAATATTGAATCTGCTTACTCTTTAAGTATCTACATCATTTACTTTAAATATTAAAAATCTTAACCTTACTTTCAGATGGAGCATTTTGATACTGTGCATTTGGTATAGTAAACACAGGTGGTTAGATTTCCAAAGTAAAATGGACAATTCATTTTTTTAATAAACAGAAAATCATTACCGCCTCTTTTGGTAGTCACTGCAATATCAAATCAATGGATTCTTTCAGTATTCATGTAATAGTCATTTATAATTCCACTGTAAGTATCAAGAATTAGCATTCACAATGTTAAATAGCAATATTAAAATGAAACCTTATTTCCAGATTCTTACACTGAATAAAATAAACAATACTAGAATGATTAATTTTTTAAAAATCTTTAAACTCAGGAACTAATTATTAATCTGAAGCTGGAATTCATTTTCATTAATAAATGTAAGAAATTTATTAAGCCACACATATGGGCAAACACAAGAAATATACAATAGTTCCTAAATTGATAATCCTATAATACTAAATCAATTCAGAAACAAGTTTTTCAAAAATTATCTGGACTCCAAAAATGACAAAGGCAGCAGCCTTTTTTCTTTATATCCTCAGAATTCCAAATTAAACAGAAATGAACACATCTAAGTTTACTTCTACAGCATATTCAAATGAATATTTCATAAAAAGTTTAAACATTTCTGTGATAAATTTTGCCTTTTTAGATGAAATGTCATACATTTTAGATGTATCCATTGTTAAATGACATAACCTGGTATAAAAATATAGAAATCATCATAAGAAATAACTTTAAAGATCTTTTAATCCAAACTTATTTTATAGATTAAAAAAAAAAATGGCTCAGAACTTCTAAGTGAATGGAGGAATATCTACCAAGCTTCAATCTCGGATCACTCCTATCATCATCTGTCACTTTTATTTCTAATCAAATACAGTTGAATTAAGATGAAGAAAATCACTCAACCATTCTGATTTGGCCCACTATAAAACTATTTTACACAACCTCAATTAAGATCTTCACTGATACTAGGCAATTCTACTATACCTCCCTTACCAATTCACTATTATCACCTTCTACAGCCCAGCCCAGCGCAGCCCAGCTTAAAACTGACTCATGACCCCATATGAAGTCTCATAAATGAATGTGTGTGGGGGTGTCACAAAATTAAGATTTATTATCAGTAAATGTTTGATTTTTATACCTATTTTACATACTTATATACTAAAGGTCACATAAAAATTTCTTGGGAAAGAAGGGATTACAATTGGGAAAATTTTAATAAGTCCTGCTCTATAGTTGAAATTCTAAATTTTTTCATCTGTTCTTTAACCTATCATGACTCTTTGACCTAATTTTTTCAGAAAAAAATTGAAGACATTTGTCTTGAGTTCCTTCTTTCCTCTTCCTCATCTCAAATCACTCAGTTGCCTTCAACTACTATATCCTCCTTCATTCCTGTCTTATGTGAAGAGGTGCTCTTGCTCCTTAACAAAGCTAATCTCTCTACCTGCACAAGCAAACCATTCTACCTTCTCCAAAAGATTTCTTCCTCTATAATCCTCATTCTTTCACTTATTTTATATCTCTGTCTACTGGCTACTTGCTACAAACATGCTCATGTCTTCTCCCTGCTCAAAAACCCTCATTTGATTCTTTCTCACTTCCCATTAACTGAAGTCCTCTCTCTATTTTGTGCTTTGTAGTTAAACTCCTAGAAAAAGGTTATCTAATAGGTATCAATCACTATTTTTTTCTTCTCATTCTTAAACCTCTACAATCCAGCATGTGGCCTCACTATTCCAACAAACAGTTCTCTCCAGTTTCCAATGAGCTCTTAAATGATAAATCCAATGGCAATCCTCTTTCTTGACTTTTCTGCAGACTTTGACACTATAATGAATTTCTTTTAAACTCTCATAGGTTTTTGGGACATCACTCTTTCTGGTTCTCCTACTACTACCTATAAGAGTTTTCCTTCTAAGTATCCTTTGCTGAATTCTCATCCACATCACATTCTCTAATTGCCCTTTACATTGCTTCACTTGGTGATCAACTCCCATGGATTTAATTACCAGTTCTATGTTGATGATTCTCAAATTTACCTATTCTGATCCTATTTATCTGCTAATCTCCAATTTCGCATCTTTGATGCCTTATGGACATCTCAAACTATATATCAACTAGACAGCAGATAGTCAAAATGATTTTAATAAGGTTCCTTCAAAGAAGGAGTTTCTAAGTAATAGTGGCAAAGAGAAATTTTGGAAATGGCAACAAGGAGAAAGAATGTCATTTCAACGCCCCTCTGGTGGGGGTAGAGGTGAGTGAAGGTACAGCTGGTGCTGGAAGAGTATGATCAGAGATGCTGGGTTGTGGGGGAAAGAAAGTGGTCAAGTCTCAGTTTAAGCAAGTAGTTGCAAGGATCATGGGAAATTCTACAGAAGCCAGTTTCCCTCTAGTCATCATAGGAAACTGCCCAGAACCTAGGCTTGAGTTATAATGCCTACTGTTCCTCCTCAAGAACTTCAAGGAAGGGGTAGGAAGATGGGCAGGAAGCACTTAAGTTATTTATCATTCTATTTCCCACATCCCAGTCTTAAACATTTCTGGTTCCTTCACATGGTATGATTTTGAGGCACTGCACCAAACATTGTATAGCAGGACTTTGTCTCTTTTACTCTTTACACTATTCCTCTTACTAAAGTCATGAGTTTCTTTGAGTCATTTGTTTACTAAGTTTATAATTACCTAAGATCATTTTATTATTTAGCAGGAATACTGCCAGGTGGAGTATTCTAGCTTTCAGAAATTAAAAGAAATGAAGCTGTGAATGGAAGCAGAAAGAGGTACCAGGAATCCATGAACTAATGCAGGGTATGGAAATAGATGCCATCCAAAAGTTGTCTTTCATTGCTGGGTCAGATCCAGAGCTGACTGAGAAGGGGGCCTGTACCTAGGGATGGCAAAGATAAGGGCAATAAGCTCTTGCAAACTCTAGCTATGTCCTAAGCAAAGAAATCCAGAAGCAAATAAATAACAGGTCTTGAGGCTCTGACACCAAGAGCAGAACAGGGACTCAGTTCCAGTTTCCAGCCATTTGAAGTCTAAATTACCAAGAATTGCCAAGGTAATAATGAGACCAAAGGAAAAGTTGATAGTTTTTTCACTATGAATCGCAAAACTCCCTGTGAGTTGACAGCAGTTTGAATCCAATAGCAATGTTTACTGGATCCTCCCCCCTCAAGGACATATCAAGAGGTGTCTTTGCCCAGATTCAAACCTGGGTTAAGACTAACGAGTTAAGACCAGGAAAACTGAGAGTACATTTCAGTATGATCACATCATTGAGGGAGCCCTGAAAACTTGCAGGTCCCCAGCATGAGCTATCCCTGAGGTACTGGAATAACACATTGAATAAAATATAAAAAAGCATAAGGAGGGGCAGCTAGGTGGCATAGTAAATAAGAGCACTAGCCCTGAAGTCAGGAGGACCTGAATTCAAATCTGGTCTCAGACACTTAACATTTTCTAGCTGTGTGACCCTGGACAAGTCACTTAAACCCAATTGCCTCAGCCAAAACAAAACAACAACAAAAACATAAGGAGCCATGAGGACTTTTTTTTTTTTTTATCAGAAGTAGACTAGAAAAACAAATAAAAAAAAGATGCCATTGTAAAGGGATATTATGGTATCACAGAAGCTCAAGAAAGAAACCCAGAGGAGAATGACTCCAAAGCAAAGCTTCATGGTAAAACAAAGCTTGGAAAACATTCAAACAGAACTGTTGGAGGAGATAAAGTGAGAGTTTAAAAACAATATTTAAAACCAACTGAGACTGATAATAGGGGGAGGGATGAAAACAGAAACGAGAGAAAGAATAACGGAATAAGATATCGTCCAAGAAAATAACTCTCTGAAAATTAAAAATGACTATAATGAAAGCTAATACTTTATAAGACATCAAGAAATAACAATCTCACAAGACTGAAAGGAAAAAAAAAAACAGAAGAAATTGAAGTATCTCATGGCAAAATCAACTGCCCTGAAAACTGACTGAGAAGAGATGCTCTAACAATTAATGGACTATCTGAAAGTCATGACTAAAACTCAAGCTTAGTCATACATCCTATTTCAAAGAATGATAAAAGAAAACTGCTCAGATCTTTTAGAACTACAGGGAAAAAATAGAAATAGAATTCACTGATCATTTCCTGAAAGAAAACCCCAAGAGCTGATAGTCAAGATCCAGAAATGATTCAAGTCCTGAGGTCACATAACATTTGGCAACTATCACTTACAAAGAAGCAGAGAGCTGAAATAAGATACTCCACAAGGCAACAGATCTAGGTTTACAACCAAGAATAACCATTATTCTCAGCAAAAGTGAGTATAATACTAACAGGTGGGAAATGAACCTTTAATGAAATAAGACTTCTAAACAGGGATGTAGTAGTAAATATCTAAAACGGGCTGAAAGATTTTTTTTGAGAGTTTTGGGGGAAGGATTGGTGTGGGGAGGGGCATATTTATATTAGACACTTTTATATGAAACAGTAACATTTTATCCATCACTTAAGTCTACAAAATCAATGAAACAATAAATCAAGCCCTAATAATGTAACATTTGCCAAAGTCCAAGGTGTAAGTACTCACACTGACAATTTAAAAACCAGCTTTTAAAAGTTGGTAAGAGTTGTCTCCAGTCTTCCTACTGAAAAGACTAAAGAAAATCTGCACACACAGGTATTATATATATATATATATATTTCATCCAGCAGGGAAATGGGAGGGAAAAGCTATTAAGGAAAGTGAAATAAGAAGAGGGTAGATTAAAGAAGGAATTAGAAGCAAAGCAAAAAACAATTATAAATAGAACAAACTTCTTATAAAATGCAGAACAACAGACTGGATAAGAAACTAGAATTGAAAAATATGTCGTTTACATGAAACAATCAAAACAGATACACAGTTAAAATAAAGGGCTAAATGAGAATATATTGTTTCAGCTTCAGTAAAAAAATGATGGGATAACAACCATGATCTCAGAATATAAGAAAAACAGACCTAATTAAAACAGATAAACAAGGAAACTACACTTTGCTGAAAGGCAACATACCCAATTAATAGCAACATTGAGCATAGGTGCACCAAATGGCATATCATCTAAATTCTTAAAAGAAAAGCTACAAAAGTATAAGAGGGAATAAAACAGTAAAACTCTTAATAGGATAGTTCTCAATTTACCCCTTTTCACTTTAGATAAATCTAATTTTGAAAAAAGAAATGAAGAACCTTAGTAAAATTTAACAAAGTTAGATATGATAGCCTTCTGGAGAATACTGTATAGGAATAGAAAGGAAAATATATATTTCAGTATATATAGTACTTTCACAAAAAAATTCATCATTTAGGCATTAAAAAGTTCACAAATATAGAAAAGGAGAAATAGTAAATGCACTTTTTACTAATCATAATTAATGCAATTAATGCAATAAAAATTATATGAAAGGATCAAAAAAAAATAAAAAAAATATATAAAATAGTGGAAATAGTGGACAGACACACTGGACTTGAAGTACTTAATCCCAACTCCCGTAGCAAAAATAAATAAATGAGTAACCAAAAAAAAAAAAAAAAAGATACATGTATGTGTATATATGTGTATATGTATGTATAATTATGATGATGATGATGAAAAAGGCCTTTGAAGTAAAGATTAAAAATTAAATGGATGGGTGTGATCGTAAGAAAAGGTAAAAACAGAAATAATGCTATACAAATGAGGTATAGAAGAACCAAAACAGAGAAATTAGGTGGGAGAGAAGGATTGGTAGTTCTAAAAACCTACTCACATAGAGAATGGGTTAAATAGGGAACAAGGCGCGCACACACACACACACACACACACACACACACTATCGCAAAGAGATCATAAAAAAGGGAAAAGGACCCATATGTACAAAAATGTTTGTAGCAACCCTTTTTATAGTGGCAAGTAACTGAAAACTGAATGGACATTCATCAGCTGGGGAATGGCTGAACAAGTTATGGTATATTATTGTTCTATAAGAAATGATCAATAGGATGATTTCAGAGAGCAAGAGCTTACAGGAACTGATGCTGTGAAGTGAGTAGAAGTAGAAGATTATTAAACACAGCCACAAGATTATGTGATGATCAACTCTGATGGGCTTAACTCTCTTCAATGATGAGGTAATTTAGGCCAGATCTTTGTTCTTGTGATGAAGAGAATCATCTACACCATCCATATCTTGTGCTGAAGAAAGAAGACTGTGGGAACTGAGTGTGGATCACAGCACAGCACTTTCACTTTTTGTTGTTGTTTGCTTGCATTTTGTTTTCTTTCTCATTTTTTCCCTTTTTGATCTGATTTTTCTTGTGCAGCATGATAATTGTGGAAATATGTATAAAAGAACTGTGCATGTTTAACATAATATTGGATTATTTGCTGTCTAGGGGAGGGGACGGGGAGAAGAGAGGGAAAAAATTGGAACTCAAGGTTTTGCAAAGTTAAATATTGAAAATTATCTATGCATATGTTTGGTTTGGTTTTTTGTTTGTTTGTTTGGCTGAGGCAATTGAGGTTAAGTGACTTGCCCAAGGTCACACAGCTAGGAAGTGTTAAGTGTCTGAGACCAGATTTGAACTCAGTTTTCCTGACCAGGGGTAGTGCTCTATCCACTGCCCCATTTAGCTGTCCTATGCATATGTTTTGAAAATAAAAAGCTTTAATTAAAAAAAGTAATTAACAATGAAACAACAAACAGTTCAAATTTTGGGAGATGTAACCAAAGTAGTACTTTTGAAAAAATCTGCTTCTCTGAAAAACAAAACAAAAAAATTTCCACCAGTAAAAGAAAGACTGACAAACTGGACATGCAACTAAAAAACAAAATTTAGAAAAAGAAAAATTAACCCCCCCCCCATTAAACACCAAAAGAAAAATCTGAAAAAAATCAAAGGAGAGAAAATCAAGACTAAAAGATATATATACATATATATATATACTTAATAAACAAAAGCTACTTGTTTATTTGGGAGGAATAAAATAGGCCATTAACTAACTCATTTTTTGAAAAGGGACAAAAAATGACTAGCATGAAAAGTGAAAAAAGGGAAATTCATAACTGAAGAATAAATAAATTGTTGAGCTATTTCAACTAATATGAAATATTCCAATGTCAATATACTATAAATTGTAATATGACAACATAAATTAGATAAATAAACATATACAAAAATATAAAATGCTCAGAATAAAAGAGCAGACAATAGAATAGGAAGGAAGTGGAATAATGGGAAAAAGAGGACCAGATGGATTGTTCCAATATAACATAAACTGTGTGGGGGAAAAAAACAGGGAAAAAAGGGATACTATAAAATTTCTTCAATTACAGAAATATGGTCTTGATACTTAAACAAGGGAAAGTCAAAACAAAAAGAAAACCAAACACAAATTATCATTAATGATTACTGAAGTGTCCAGATGAATCACAATAACAAAAATATGATCCTATCAATAAATGCAGGCAAAGACATTAACACAAGACAGTACATCAGTTTCTGTCTTTAGGAAACAGGAATAAACATGTTTTCCTAAAATGTTAAGTAGCATCAACCTAAAAACTAGAACCAGCATTATCTATAATGGCGATGATTAATTATTTCCCTCTATGAAACCATCACTATTCAATAAAATGCAAAAAAATGCTAGCTATAGTAGAAATAAAAAGAAATTGAAGGAATAAGCATAAACAATGAAAAAGCAAAATTATTGGGTTTTTTGCAGATATAATATATGTATATACACAATTATAAAACGCTTTCTATAAATACAAATCTAAATAATTGAAGAAATATTAATTGTTCACTGGTGGGCTAAGTTAATATCATAAAAATAATTCTACCTAAAAGAATTTATTTACTGTAACATTCCAATCAAATTACTAAAGGATTACTTTGTAGACTAGGAAAAATAATAAGAAAATTCATTTGGTGGAGCAAAAATTTATTGCCACCTTGGCAATAAATGAAAAAACAAAAAGAAAAGGAACTTCAAAGTATCAAATCTTACACTATAAAGCTGTAGTCACCAAACCTATTTGATCCAAGGTAGGTTGACTAATGGACCAGATAAGGTATACATTATACATAAGCAAGCAAGCCAAAAAAAAAAAAAAAAAAAAAAAAAAAAAAAAAAA
>JAJPUD010000893.1:119883-171699 GCA_023553655.1 Myrmecobius fasciatus
AAAAAAAAAAAAAAAAAAAAAAAACCCAAAAAACAAAAAACAAAAAACCCCCCAAAAAATCCCACCAACATGCCCTCTCCCCACTTTGGCTTTGACCTACACACTTAAGATATTGCCAATGAAGGAATGTCTTCCTCAACAATATTTGTTTGTAAAGAATTTTGTTCAGTTTTTTCCTTGCTTTACCTATAAAGGTCAAGATAGTAGCAAGACCCAAAAAATAAAATGAAAACAATTTTTTTAAAAATTTAATAAAGAAATGGGGCAAACCCAGTTGTGCGACCTTGACTAACTCAATTGGCCTTAGTTTTAGTTACATCATCTTTATTCAAATTGTTAGTGTGTTCTCCTAGATTTGGAAGTTCTTTTCAATGATACCTATCACAACCCCTACATGCCTGTTCTTCCTGTGCCATTCTTTCTCATCTTCTCCCACAAGTTAGACAGGAATATCTGACTCCTTTTTTCCTGAAATCACCAACCAGAACACCAATAGTACATTCTGCCTATCTGTCATTACTTACTTTTATCACATGATTAACCCATCTTCCCTTCCCATTATATACAAACAATTCCTTAATAACATCTTTTACTCCTGTTCTTCAGAACTGCTCACTGGTTTTATGTTGCAGCCTACTTTCATTTATCATACATTTCTACCCTGCCTTCTGTGTGGAATTCATTTTTAATTCTTCAGAAATAGTTACACTGTCTCAAAATTAATAAACACCACTAGAATATTGGTTGTATTAAAAATATGGACTTTTGCTTTCATAGGAAACTTGAGGTCATTAAAATGAGTTCTGTAATTTTTCAAAGGCAATCCAATACATTTTCTTCCTCCTGCTAAATGGCTCAATTTGTGCATATGTACCATCTTTCACTTATATAGATACTAATGTACAAGCTCTATAGAAATGTTTCAAACGGTCCTCAATCCCATATGGAAGCACTGACAGAAAAATAAAAGAGTCAAATGATGCTAAAAAAATAAAGTATTAGACTCTCAAATTTAAATTTCACTAATGGTTCTTTGAATATGAACTCGTCCAATGATTTAAGTAAACATATGGTTAGAAGAATCATATCAACCTTGGCATTCTTGCTATTAAACTCCCCACTTCTTCTTCCAAAATAGGAAGGAGCAAAATTAAAAGATAGCTTACAGATATTCTTGGAGATGCAAAGTAAGGAATCTTGAAGATCAAAAGTAATGAATAACAGTCACTTTTACTGTACAAAAGGAAAAAAATTGCATTTCATGGGAGGTTTGGTCATGACTTTTACAACAGCAATGGTAACTACAAAAAGACCACCATGAAAATAAATTGCAGTTTATCTACCCATATCAATGAAAATAAAGAAGTAGATTATAAATTCTACAAAAATTTTTTTATAAATTCCAAATTAACATATTCCATCCATAAAACAAGGATAATTCTTCCAACATATGCTACATAGAATAGCTGTGAGCAAAGAGCTTTGCAAACTTTAAAGCACTATGAGTTATCACATAACATCTTGATATTTCTTGGCATCCTCAAATGCAAATTAATTCCTATCTCTTTACCATTCTCTAATTTTTGATGACTATTCTCTACTCTCTTCAGCCAAATCATTGACTTCACTTTGATTCCATTGAGTTTACATATCAATATTTTGTAACCAGTCCTAATTCCCTTCTTTTATACTATTACCTATGGCATATACAATGCCTCCCATATCAGAAATGATCTTACCCAATGTTTCCTACCTGTCTAAATTTTCTCTTTCTTCAAGGTGCAGTTTGAACCACACCATAATGCTTTCCTTATTCACTAAGAGTAATCTCTCTTTCCTGAAATCTTTTTTTATAAGTTTTTTTTTATTTTCAAAATATACATATGCAAAGATATTTTTCAACATTCACTCTTGCAAAACTTTGTGTTCCAAATTTTTTCCCTCCTTTGCTCCCACCTCCTCCCCTAGATGTCAAGTTAATTCAATGTTAAACACATGTAATTCTTCTATACATATTTCCACATTTATCATGCTGCGCAAGAAAAATCAGATCAAAAAGGGAGGAAGAGAAAGGGAAAAAAAAGCAAGCAAACAACAAAAAAGATGAAAATATTATATTGTAATACACATTCAGTCCTCTTTCTGGGTGCAAATGGCTCTCTCCATCACAAATGATTAAAATTGAAAAGAGCCACATCCATCAGATTTGATCATCATGTAATCTTCTTGTTGCCATGTACAATGATTTCCTGGTTCCGTTCATTTCATTCAGCATCATTTCATTCAGCATCAGTTCATGTGAGTCTCCCCAGGACTCTCTAAAATCATCCTGCTGATCATTTCTTATAGAACAATAATATTCCGTAACATTCATATACCATAACTTAATCAGTCATTCTCCAACTGATAGGCATCCACTCAAGTTTTCAGTTTCTTGCCACTACAAAAGGGGCTACCACAAGCATTTTTGCACATGTGGGTCCTTTTCCCTTTTTAATGATCTCTTTGGGATAAAGGTGCAGTAGAGACACTACTGGATCAAAGGGTATGCAGTTTAACACTCCTTTGAGCATAGTTCCACATTGCTTTCCAGAATAGTTGGGTTAGTTCACAACTCCATTAACAATGTATTAGTGTCCCAGCTTTCCCATATCCTGTTCAACATTTATCATTATCTTTTCCTTTCACCTTAGTCAATCTGAGAAGTAGGTAATGATATCTCAGAGTTATCCTAATTTGCATTTCTTTGATCAACAGTGATTTAGAGCATCATATGACTAGAAATGATTTTAATTTCTTCATTTGAAAATTGTTCATATCCTTTGACCATTTATTAATTGGAGAATGGCTTGTATTCTTTTCCTAAAATCTTTTATACTACAGTGGACCTTTCTTGTAAAATTTAGTACCTCATATGTTATTACTATGTATATTTATTTTATTAGAATGTAAAACCTTTTAAGAGTCTTTTAATTAATCTTCATATCCCCACAACCTAATATAACACATTGTACATAGGAATTGAATAACAAATGCTTGCTACACTAAATATAATATGGTTTTGCACTCATTGTAATGTTGCCTTTTAAGAAATTACAAGAACTTTCACATGTTTATATTTCTTCTCTCCAACAAGATAACTTTTATTATTAAAGCTTTTTATCTTCAAAATATATGCATAATTTTCAGCATTTACCCTTGCAAAACCTTGTGTTCCAAATTTTTTTCTCCCTTTTCTCCTCCCTTCCCTCGATGGTAATTCATTATGTTAAACATGTGCAATCCTTCTAGACATATTTTCACACCTACGCTGCACAAGAAAAAAAATGAGAAAGAAAACAAAATGCAAGTAAACAACAACAAAAAAGTGAAAATACTATGTTATAATACACATTCACTCCCCAAACTCCTTTCTCTGGGTGCAGATGGCTCTTCATCACAAGACCATTGGAATTGGTCTGAATCAAGGTAACTCTTTCAGGCTGATATTCCCAAAGAGGAAATGGAGGAGGGAAGGGGAAGGATATAGCAAGTGAGATGCTCTCAGAAATGACATCAAGTAGTAGCAGAAATTATTGGAAATTTTGAGTGCAACTCTCAAAGAATTGCAAAAAATAAGTTTTTCAAAAAAAATAAAAAGTAAAAATAAAAAGCAAGAGTAGTACTGTGAATTTACTCCAATAGAAAACTGAATAATATAGTATGCACAATCAAGATCAAATCTTGAGTTGAGCTCAATCATCCTCCATCACAATCAGTAAAGACTCATGCCACAGATAAGCTTGTTCTGTTGTATTTGCTACACTGAAATATGAAGTGTTTGGGGGCAGCTAGGTGGCGCAGTGGATAGAGCACCAGCCCTGAAGTCAGGAGGACCTGAGTTCAAATCTGGTCTCAGACACTTAACATTCCCCAGCTGTGTGACCCTGGGCAAGTCACTTAACCTCAATTGCCTCAGCAAAAAAGCAAAAAAAAAAAAAAAAAAAAAATGAAGTGTTTAAACAAATTTTGTGTGGAATTTGAAAGTACCATTGTATCTATCATATTACTTAACAGCACTCATTTAGCTATTTTTGCTAAGCACAAAATAAGAAGAAAAAAAAACCCTGTTTAAATCTATTGAGACTGATTATAGGTAACACCATTTGAAATTCTCAGCAATTAAAATTTAAATTTAGTTGTCTTTAATATTTTGTCTTTTTTAAGTGAAATAATATTCCCTCAAAATGGATAAATAGATAATAAAGCTGGAAGGATATATCTAGTGGAGCAGCTGAAACTAATAAAAACAAAGTCAAAATTAACCACTTATATAGCAGAAATATAAAGTAAAAAAGCTAAACTCCAGAAAATTTGATTCTTTATATTGGTCCTTGGGATTTGCGAATGTAAGTGATGGAAAGACTGTACTACAAACTATAAAGGATGGAGAAACCAGTCTGCAATCTCAAATAGCTCACATTCTAATGGAATAAACAATATGCAAACAACTATGTAGTAAAAATGTACAAACAAGATAAAATGTACTAAGATTAAGACCAGGACCTTCTTTCAGAAAGTGGGACATTAGATGAGACTTCAAGGAAGCCAGGAGATAGAGATAAAGAGGAAAAAGTTCCAGATAAGGGATAGTGAAAATTCCCAGAAGTGGAGACCAGAGTTACTGGATTGCATAGTACTTACAGGGTAGTAAAATATAAGATCAGAAAGGAATAAGTATTACATGTTATGACTGGTTAAAAAAAAATTAGTATTTTATATTTGATCCTGGAGATCATAGGTAGCATGAGGAAGGTGGGCAGGGGCAGTAAGAAAGTGAGGAATTGAGGTTGATACCCTAGGTTGCAAACTTAAGTAACTGGATGGATTACATGAAAGTTAGGAGAAGGTAAGTTTAGAAGGGAACAGTTTTGGACATGTTGAATTTAAGATGACTATAGGACATACAGTTCAAGATGTACAATCGGTAGGTAGTCTGAGATGTAAGAATGAAAATTAGCAAAAGATTAGAGTAGGACAATTATATATGAGAATTATCTACATAATGATAACTGAATCCAATTACTATCTATTAACAAAAACAGATTTTTCTTAAAATAGAATGCTAAAACAAGTATTTGAACCTGATAATCTTATGTCCTGGTTTTGAATAAATAGAATTTCCTAGTTTACCAAATAAAGCAATACAAAACTTACTACTATTCATAATATCTTATTTGCATAAAACACGGTCTTCTGTTCTAGTTATAATCAAAGCAAAAGTAATCAGTGACTTAATCATGAATAGTAATATCAAAGGCATTTTAAGGAACTTTTGGCACCAAAAAAAAGTCTACCTAGGACATGATTATGGTTTGTTATACATGTAACAATTATTGAAGAATAAACAAGTATGCTATACTATTTCTGCTTTATGTTTAAGATACTTCGGTATTATAAAAATAGTGATAAATTCTTAATTTTATTTGGCTAAAATACGATTAAGGTATACAATTTTATGAAAAGGAAATTTTTTTCCACAAAAGAGGGAGGATCACTATGTCAAATTTATAATCATTGATTAAAAGGTAAGAAACATGTCTTCTTTTAAAGATGCAAAAGCTAGCAACCATCTAAAAGTAGTATACTGGTTCTTTTTTCCCCCCTCGTGTATACCAGCTTCTTATTCACAGTAGGAGAACAAAGGAAAAGGCAAGTCAATTGCTACCAATTTTTGTGGACTTGAACAGTTCTGAAAAATAAGAAGTCAAAGCTATAGTAATCAGGTCATATATAAAAACTGGTCCATCTGTTATTTACATCAAGATATCCACAGTAAACTGCAATGATTGGGCAGAACCCATCACACTTAAGCCTTGGGACTAAGGTATCCTTCCTTGATGAAGCCTGAGATGTCTGATCTTTGTTTTTCCTGTAATCAATCATTTTTCCTTTGACTTTTATGTTGTTTTATTTTGTTTTTACTATGTTTGTTTTAATTTTTCTTTTCTTCTCCTTTAGTATTGCCTATGTCAGGCTTCTTGAATATCAGAACTGGCCAGTAATAGTCTTTAAGTCATTTATGTCAAGAAAGATTTATAAAAGACTTTTAAGAGCCTCACCACCAAGGCTTATAAAATGTGATGGAAGCAACAGTCATGTAAATTAGGCTACTTTTTTCCTTAAAAGATAGTTAAACCATCCTCTAGATTTGATTAGTTCAGGGTAGGTACTAAAGGATCAAGGTCATAATGGGTAAAATGCCAGACCTGGAATCGGAAAGATTTGTCTTCCTAAGTTCAAATGCGGCTTCAAACTTACTATGTGATGTCCAGATCCTATCACTGAGGGCAGCCAGGGGTCTTACCATTACCGGTCTTCAGAGTACTACTGGACACGGCCAGCCATGTTCTTGAGAAGAGTCAGAAGGCAGAGGAGCGGGAAAGAGAAGACAGCTTTATTGCCAATCAGTTACATGTTCAGGATTTCCTCTTCTGCCTCTCCACCTGCCTCCTTTTATACCCCATAGCTCTCAGTGCCACGTATAGGTATAAAGAAATATAGCTAAGTTAAAGCTGGGGAAGGTCTCCTCAGATCTTTGTGCTCACATCTGCACATTCATCACTGGTCAAGGTATTCTCATGCATGACTGCAAACACTCTGAGGTCCTCAGCAATGGTCAATGACCACAGTCTCAGTTTGATGGAAAACAGGCCCCGAGTATATGCACAATGGAGTCTATAAGTGCCAACACCAGTCCTGCTTGTACCCATTCTATTCAATGCTGCTATCCATCAACCTGATAAGTTGCCCCTGCACTAACCCAGCTTGGCACTTCCTCATTTTCTCAGAAAAAGCTTCAGCAAGGCCCTAACAGTGTGATCCTGGACAAATCACTTAACCTTATTTGACTCACTTTACTCATTTGTAAAGTAAACTGGAAACAAAAATGGCAAACCACTCCAATATCCAAATGGGGTTTCAAAGAGACACACATGACTAAAAGAAATGAAAAACTATTAAAAGATCAGCCTACTAATAATACTTCCTGGTACCTTGGTACAGATTTAGGCTTGGCTGGTAGACCAAGATGCACAACTGTCTAAGAAGCAGGAGTATTTTGCTCATCTGAATCACCTCAGGATGTCTCAATAACATCTTTAATATCCTTCTACTATTAAGTAAATCTTTTATTAATTGTTGAACGATGAGTGTCTTCTTTTGTCCTAATATTGAACATAAATTACTAAGAAACTGACCCAGGGGCAGCTAGGTGGTGCAGTGGATAGAGCATCAGCCCTGAAGTCAGGAGGACCTGAGTTCAAATCTGAGCTCAGACACTTAACACTTCCTAGCTGTGTGACCCTGGGCAAGTCACTTAACCCCAATTGCCTCAGCAAAAAGCAAAAAAAAAAAAAAAAAAACTAAGAAACTGACCTGCATCAGGTTCAGTCCAGAACGTAGGGTGATAGACTGAACTAGATCGCCGGAGGTTCTTTACAACTCTCAAGTTTTGTTATTGTATATTCTTCTAATCCTAGCTGGACCACTGATTTAGTATAAACTTGAGACCTAGGATAGTAACTGACTAATCCATTTATGACTGGAATGTATTCTTTAATTCAGTAGTCTCCAAGTTTTTTTGATTACATATATCAGCAAAAAAAAAAAATCTGGGGGCATATATCCTCAAAGTATATATTTATGCATTCATAAATTATATACATATGCCACTTAACTAAAAAGCATGTATGTTCTGGAAATTATGCCAAAAGAGAAAATTTAAAAGGATGAGATAAAGATGAAATAACATTTCATCCTAGAGTCAATTGGGAGCCATTACAGTTGATCAAATAGGACGGTAATATGTTAGATTTGGTCTTTAGGAAAATCATTTCAGCAGTTCTATGGAATATGTAGAGGCATTTTAGGCAGAGACCAATTAGGAGAATACCACAACAATCCAGGTGAGAAGATGATAAGGGCTACAGCTGAAGTGGTAGCTGAAGAAAAAGACACACATGAATAGATGGGAGAACTCTGGAAATAAACTATGAAATTCTGCAACTGATTGGATATATGAGGTAAGGAAGCAGTCAAAGATGACAATGAAGTAGTCAACCTTAGAACTGGAAGGATAGTTGTGCCTTTGACAATAATGATAAAGTTTGGAAGAAAGGAAAGAAAAAGTAATAACATCTTCAATCTATCATAACCCATCAATGCTTGCTTTTCTTTTGGAATCTATTTTGTCCTACACCAAATGAAAAGTGGGAAAGTAAGTTTCTTTCTCATCAGTCAATGCTCCAGAACTTTGAAGTGATAGGGAAGGGGGAATTTTCCCAAGTATAGCAGTGTAGTGGCTGCTGTAGGTATCCAGAGGCATCAATAGGGCACAGAAGGGGAAACTGGTAGTATGCACATGGAAGGAAGAGCCTGAGTAGAAGAGTGCTATAGAATAAAAGTAAATTTATTATACACAATTATGTACACCTAAGGCACTGTGCTAAGAGCTGGGAATACAAAAAAGGCAAAAGGTATTCTATGCCCTTTAAGAGCTCACAATCTAACCGAGGGGAGATAACTTGCAAACAACTAAACACAAGAAAAACTGAAAATCATCAACAAAGAGAAGGCACTAGAATTAAGAGGGGTTGAGAAAAACTTCCCATACAAGATGAGAAACCAGGAGGCAGAGATGAGGGAAAACATTTCAAGCCTAGGAGACAATCAATAAAAATACCCAGAATCAAAAATTTGGAACTCAAAACTGAAAAAAAAAAAAAAAAAAAGTTTAAAAACTGTTTTAGCATGTAATTGGAGGAAAATAAGTATAACTATAACTATAAATATATTCTATCTATCTCAAGAGATAGTGCTTTGTTCAAGGAACAACAAGGAAGCCAGCATCAGTGAATATGGGGGAAGTAGATGGAGGAGTGGAAAGAAGTAATTCTTCTACAAAATCTAAAAAAAAAATCACTTGTTTCTCAATGCAGTCTTACCCCTCCATCCCATCTAGAGAGCTATTCTATATAATAAATCTTAAAAAGAAAAAATAGTTCAGCAAAACTACATAAGACATCAAAACAGTAATATTATAACTGCCATACTCTAAATGCACAGTTCCTCACTCCTGGAGGTAGGGGAAAGGAGGAATGTGTTTTTTTCATATTTTTTCTTTGAGGAAAAGTTTGGTAATTAACATTTCACTACATTCAGTTTCGACTGTTTTGAATTATTGCTCTTCTTTCTATTTGGATTATAAAATTTATAGTCTTAGAGGGTTAATTTTTTTTGGTCTCAAAGCCCCTTTATATCCCCCCCCAAAAAATGTAAGAAGTTCTGAATTAGCTATGAAGTACTGATCCAGGAATGAAGAAGAGTTGGGTTTAAATTATGTCATGGTGACTTTGTAGCTTTGGATCAATCAGTTAATTTCTTTTTGCCGCTGGACAACCCTCTAAGACTATAATAAGCAAAACACTAAATAAACAGATCTAGAGAAAAAGAGGATAATGTAAAATAATGTTATATGTCCTCTATCAATGACAATAGACTTTTAAAGTTTTCCCTCCATATTTTGTTAATTCAATTCCAGTTACACAATTACATATGTATTTGTGCATATGAGGTACAAAAATACAGAGAGTGACTCAATAAGATCCCTATATCTATGTATAGGTAGAATGGATAGAGCACTGGGTCTGGAGTCAGGAAGACCTAAGTTAAAATATGACCTCAGCTACTTTTACTAGCTATGTGATCTTGGACAAGTCATTTAACCCATCTGCCTCAGTTTCCTCAACTGTAAAATAGGGATACTACCTACCTCCCAAGGTTATTATTAAGATAAAATGAAATATTTGTCAAGCATCTAGCACACAATAAGCACCATATAAACATTAGCTTTTATTACTAATATTGTAATTTTATAAGACCATACCACAAGTTCATTATGCACATGTGTCCTTAAAATGGATTTTAAATACCAATGCATAAAACAAAACTAGATAAACCTCCTGACAACAAAGTGGGGTTAATAAGCAAGGCAAAAGCTTTTATTTCTCAACTTGAATTAAATGGCATTAATGTAATAGTGAAGTAACTAAAGCATTGGTTAATCATCTTGTGGGGAGCAGCTAGGTGGCAGTTGATATAGTGCCAAGCCTGAAATCAGATAGACTCATCTTTTTGATTTCAAATCTGGCCTCAGATTTAAAAGCTGTGTGACCCTGGGCAAATCACTTAACCCTGTTTGCCTTAGTTTCTTCATCTGTAAAATGAATACAAGAGTCGCAAACATTCCAAGTATCTTTGCCAAGAAAAACCCAAATGGGGTCATTAAATGCTGGACATTACTGAATAATGACTGAACAACAATCACTTTATTAAACTGCAACCAATATAAATAAAAAGTTTTATTCAGCTAGAACTTACTGAGCAAGGAAAATTCCAACGTTGTTAGAGATGGCACAAGAAGAGCCACTGTACCTGGTACTTTTGGTTACCTTTTGGCTGCTGCAAGACTTTCAAAACATAGTTTTAAAAACAATATTCATTCATCTCTTCCTTTTCTCTTATGTTTCCTTCACAATATTTATAGCATTCTCAAGTGGAGCTGAGTAGAAAACCCAGATTTCTCAATAAACACTAATTGGGTTAAATATGAAAAATGTTTTAAAGCCATTATAAGTGTATATACTTTTTGTATTATTTCTCCCTTTTCCAAGAACCTTAAATCAAAGAATTACACCGTAAGTAAAAGCCAATCAACCCATGAACTAATTCAGCCATTCCGGAAGAGCTACTTGGAATTATACCCAAAGGGTATAAAACTGTGCATACCCTATAACCCAGCAATACCATTATTAGGTCTGTACCCCAAGGACATCACAAGAAAAGAAAAAGAACCTATATGATCAAAAAAAAAAAAAAAAAAAGGAGCAGCTCTTTTTTGTGGTGAGAAATATTGGGAAATTGGGAGGGATCCCTATCAACTGGGAAATGGCAGAACAAATATGTGATTTTAATGGGATACTATAGTTCTATAAGAAATGTCAAGCAGGATACTTTCAGAAAAACCTATAAAGAATTACATAAATTAATGCAAAGTGAAGTGAGCAGAACCAGAGAACACAATATACAGTAACAGCAAAAATCAACTGTGAATACCAAAAGATCAACACAATGATACAAGACAATACTAAAGGACTAGATGAAAAGTGCTATCCATCTATAGAGAAAGAAGTGACAGGGTCTGAAATACAAATTGAAGCATATTTTCTTTTTGTTTTTTGTGATTTGTGTTTTCTTTGTAACAAAGCCAATAAGGAAATGTGTTTTGCATGATTTTACATATATAATCTACTTCAAATTGCTAGCCTTTCCAAGGAGAAGGGAGAGAATTTGCAGACCTCAAAATTTTAAAAAAGTTTCAAAACTTTATATGTAGTTGAGAGGAGAAAAATGGAGAAAGTCAATCAATATTTTCCATTGAAAATACTCACCAAAAGTTGATTTTTGTTCTCCTTTGACAAGTTAAAATTTTACTAAATATGTACTAAGAATATAAACTACAATATTTCAAAATATCTTTTAAGATGAATTCTTTCAAAATATAGCTCTGTGCTTCAGAATATGAAATGACATACAATGAATGTGCTGGTTTGTTTTACCTGGCTATACTTATTTGTTAGGGGAAAACTTTTATTAGGGAAAGTTGGTGGTTTAAATGACAGGCAAAAGAAAGACAGGAAGAAAAGAACAAAGACAACAGAGACAGACAAGCAAGACCATTTTGTTACTCTCATGTTAAATTTAATAACTTTTAAAAACTGAATGCAACATAGGTGAAGTTTCATACGCACACATATATATTTACACTCTTCTGTTCTCTGCATACTGAAATAACCAATGTTTGCTAATGTTTCTCAAGTTCTTATTAAAAAAACAAAATTTAGCAATATTTTACAAAAATCTTTCAATTGGAGCTTTAATATAACATTACTATAGTAATCAATAAAAATGTATTAAGTACCAATACTCTATTACCCCATACCTGTTAGGACAGCTGACTACAGAAAAAATTTTTCCTGGATAAAAGTTGATCTAGTAGACAATAAACTTAAAAGATAGTTGATAATTATGTCTCCAGATAAATTAATACCAGATCTACCTTGTCAGGATTAAAAAGAAAAGATTTAGCATAAATATGACTAAACAATAAAAGCACCATCTTATTCTCATACTGGATTCTGGACAACTGGAATCTAAATGCCTTTCCCAGTTTTATTCAAGTCATAACATTCAGGCTAATTTTCACAACTTAAAATCATTTACATATGACATTTTGTCCTCTCTATTCTGGAAAAAAAAAGGATCTGCTGAGATTCTGAGAGTTTGGTGATCACAAATATTTACTCTTTAAAATTTTTTTTTCTCAGTTCTCAACTTACATGACAATTTGCAACATGGTTAGATCACCTTGAATTCTCCTCTGAAACATTTTTTTTTCAAAATTGTGAGATTTTCTATTACCCAAAATATATCTCCTGGCCTCCTACAGAGACTACGAATAAAGAACACAACAATTCTTGGGTTGCTTTAAGCCATCTCAAACTTCTTTGAACCCATATTATACCCCTAAATCACCTTGTGCTGCAGCCAGACAGAGAGCACATGACTGCAAGGATTTTCAATATTCCCCAAGTCCCATACTTGGTCCCTCTGATGACGACTGTGCTTTTAAAGTTCTAATAATTTCTGCTGGCTTATAATCCCCCTTCACTTTGCAACCCAACTCGAAAGAACATGAATCCCCTTCCTCTGACTATGGAAAATAGCGAAGAAGGATATCCGGGCTGCTCTAGGTTAAGACCTTGCAGGAGGAGGATAAATTTGAATTCCAATGTTCTTCCCTGACCCAAATTATTGTTGCCAGGGTGTGCAGCAGTAATGCAGCGTTCTTTTGGTTGGATCTAGTTTCTTTTTGAGGCTACGGAAGGTACACTTTTCCACCCAATAGTCAACCGACCTCTCCTCAATTCCTTTCATTCTCCAAGATTTTCAAGGTGACTAATAAAAAACCTCCAGAGTAGGGCAATTCGAAACAGGTAAGAATGGAAGGTTTCTAATTATGTGTTCCCTTTTTTTTCCCCCATCAAAGGACTTCATCCTACCCAAATGACATTCTCCTCCCTAGATTCATACTTTGCAACTAGGAAAAAAGAAGTTAAAAATAAAATAATTTTAGTTGTGGGTACGAGTTAGCAAAAACTTGTCAAGCCCGTCGCCACCGGGACTAGCCGGGGCTGTCCAAGGACGTGCGTGTTTCTCGAGGCCAATTAGCGGCCCCACAACAACCACAACAACAACAGTCGTGGACAGGGCGGATGGGGCGGGAAGTGGGTAACGCTACCCACCCCAGAAATGCTCTGGCTAGGCACAATCCCAAGGCTGAACAGCGGACCCATTTTCCAGGGAAGGAAATGGAAGCTGTTAGGAAAACGAATTTTTTTTTCTTGTAGAAGGCATTAAAAACGACCCCCCCTTTTTTTTTTTTAAGATTACCTCCCCCCTCCCGTTCCGGGGAAGAGAGGGCCCAGGAGGGAGTCCCCTGACACCGCCGCGGGCATGCAGCTCGGGAAGGGGAGGGAGCCGGGGCCCAGAGAAAGGGAAGCGGCCTCGCCTCAGGCAGGGGCGCCAGGCAGCCGGGGGCGGGAGGAAGGAGCGCTGGCTCCGAGGCCTGCAAGAGGAAGTCCCGGAGGGCCGGGCATGGCCGCCTCCAAGGGCCGGCGTGCGGGGAAGGGAACTTAAGAGTTCGAACTGCGCCGGCCCCGGTACCGCTGCTGTTTACCTGGAAGTCGCGGTCCTCGTTGAAGCGGGAGAAGCGATCCGCCATCTTGCCGCCGAGTAGCTCCTCTCCGGACGACGACGACGAAGACGACGCAGGCTCGCGCTCACTCGCTCGCTCGCTCCCGCTTTCGCTCCTCCCTCCTCCCTTTCCCCTCTTCCTCCCACACCGGCAGGTCGCGCGCTGGCGCGAGAGCGAGCTCGCGGGCTCCCGTCGCGACGGCACCGCCCGGATACGAGCTCAGCGAGCTCCGGAGGCGCCGTCTGGCCTCCCCTGCCCTCCTTTGCCCTCAGCAGCCGAAGCTCGCTGCGCATGCGTATTCACACTCAAGAGTGATAATTGCTCCTTGAGGGAGAGCGGAGGGGAGGAGTCGGAGACAGTCGGAAAGATGTCTTTACCTTCTTTTGTGTGTTTGCGCGTGCGTCCGGGCTTGCCTGTGTCCGAGTCTGCAAATGTGTATATACCTATACATACCCCAGAAGTGTCCCAAATGTCTTAGTGCAGCTTTAAGTTATTAAAAATTAATTTTTAAAAATTTTATTTATCATTTCTGCATTGTGATTTAATATACTCTGGATAATTAATAATATAGAGCTTAAAATTGTGGGTATGTACATCTCAAAAGCCTTAGTGTAATTTTAAGCTATTGCATATTCTTGTAATATTGTATAATATGTGATACATATATTAAGTACATTATGTTATATTAAATATATTGATATACATTAAATAATACATAAATAACAAATGGCTTAAACTGCACTAAGTGTTTAGGAACATACACATATACATTTAAGATGTCCCCAAAGCCTTAGGATAGTTTTAAGCTTGTAAAGCTTAATAATAAGTTATTTTTATGATATATAATATTATACTTTATATAAATATTAAATATGTTTTGCATACTTTGAATACTAATATATATAAAATATACTGATATAACATTTATATGATAAGTATAATAAATAATAAATTAATAGCACATGCGTTAAGTTGCATCAAGACTTTTGCTTCAGCCTATATACATTTACACTTACATATGTGGAAGCTACCTTTCCTACCTTGTAAAATAGGAATAATAATAGTAGCACCTCCTTGAGGATTGTTGTTATAAAATTAGATAATATCTGGAAAGCTCTTTGAAACTGTTGAAACACTATATAAATATTTTACTGTTCAGTCCTGTCCAACTTTTTGTGACCCCATTTGGAGTTTTCTTGGCAAATCAAAGGAGTGGTTTTTGCCATTTCTTTCTGTAACTTAGGCAAACAGGGTTACACATGTAAGTGTATAATAATAAATAAGTGTCAGGTCACATTTGAACTCAACAACATGAGTCCTTTAGACTCCAGGCCTGGGGCTTTATCCACTGCACCAACTACCTATCCTATATGTTAATGCTAACTTTAATCATCTACAAAGGATGTCCCAAACGTACAATTTTAAGCTTCAATAGCTCAAGATATATACAAATAAACACCTATAAAAAATAAAATCAAAACAAAACAAAAAACAAAAACCCTTCATAAGTTCTCTACTGGCCAATGCTGGTACCATCCGTGGTACCACTGGTTACAGAAAACAGAGAAATTTTGAATGTTGCAGATAAGTTCACTTTCCTTGGCAGTCTTCTTTCAAGGGATGTGCACATTGAGAGTGAGGTTGATGAATTAGCCAGAGCTAGCTCAGTCTTAAAGCAAAGTTTGGATGAGAAGAGGTATTAGACTAACTACCATGACCTCATTGTTGTATGACTGAGAGTATGTCAATGCCATGCCAGGAAACTGAATCGCTTCCATATGAATGGGTTTAGGAATATTCTGCAGATCGCCTGGCAAGAGTAGGTACCAGACCCTGAGGTCCTTTCTTGAGCTGACCTGCCAAGCATTCCAACTAAGTTGCAAAGAGCACAACTGACTGACCAGCTTGTTATCATGCCAGCAGTACCTTTGTCTAAGAGATTGCTTTATGGAGAACTCATACAAGGCAAGCGGACGTGGCGTTCAGAAGAAAATACACAAGGACACTCTCAAGGTCTCTCTGAAGACCTTGGGAATTGCTTGTGAGACACTAACATAGGACTACCAGTCCAGTGTCCAGCATCCAAGAAAACACTGTGCTCTGTGAACAAAGCAGATTTGCAGCAGCTCAAAAGAAATGTGAGATACACAAATTTGGAGGCATCTCCACTCCAAATGTTCACATGAACTGTTTAATAGAGCCTTCCAAGCTCATAGTGGTCTGATCCCCACGGTTAGACAAGACTCACTGCACCTTGATCCCAATAGAGTGATGTCAGCTTGATGCTCTAAAAGAACAAAGAATCACCACCATTGTGTGTGTGTATTCTTACAGACACACATATGTATGTACATGCAGATGTATGCATGTGTGTACATGTATTTGTATATATGCATATATTTAATACCACGCCTTCTTTTCCACTCCCTTTTATGTATTATCCTTAACAATTAGGATACAAGCTTTTTGAGGGCAAGAACTGTCTTTCTTTTTAGCTGTTTGGTATGTTTAGCTCTTAACTTTGTGCCTGACCTACTATAAAGTACTTGATAGATATTTGTTTTCTTCCTTTATTTCTCCCTGTGTCTTGTTTGGTCAAGAAATCTCTCTATACTGATGCTGAGTGAAATGAACAGAACCAGGAGACAAGAATACTATATGACGATCAATTCTGATGGACATGGCTCTCTTCAACAATGAAATGTTTCAAACCACTTCCAATTGTTCAGTGAAGAAAGCCATATACACCCAGAGAGAGGGATATGAAATGTGGACCACAACATAATATTTTCATGCTCTCTATTGATGTTTGCTTGCATTGTGTTTCCTTTCTCTGATTTTTTTTTGTAGATACGATTTTTCTTGCACAATAATGATAAGTGTGGAAATATGTATACATATATTTGATTTGTCAAGTATTTTAACATAATTAATATGTAGTGGACTTCCTGCCATCTAGGGGAGGGGTGGGGAGTAGGGGGTAAAAATTTGTAATGGAAAGCTTTGTAAGGGTTAATGTTGAAGTATTACCCATACTTATGTTTTGCAAATAAAAAGCTTTAATTTAAAAAAATGAAATCTCTCTATAGATATGAGAGCTTCATTTTCCCTGCTCTAATTTGTTTAGAATAGGATTTTTAATATCTGGGTCATATAACCATTTGGAACTTTTTGTGATATATATGGTATGAGACCTTGGTCAGCCTAATTTCTGCCAGGTTGCTTTCAAATTTTTGTCACACTTTTGGTCAAATAATGAGTTCTTAGCCTAGTAGCTAAGGGTCTTAGGATTATTTTGCAAAGATCATAAAAAGAGGGAAAAGATGTATTAAAATATTTATAACCACATTTTCTCTTATACTAGAAAATTGGTAATTAAGTGTAGGGACGCTTACATTTCCACTGGGAAATGGTTGAACCAGTTATGATATATAATAGCAATGAATTATTATTATAACATAAGAAATGAATGAAGAAAAGAATGATTTTGGAAAAACTTGGAAATAATTGTAATGATAGCATTTATGTAACATTTTAAAATGCACCAAGTGCTACGTGTATATTATATCATTTGATGGGAAGACTCTGTGCAGAATGAAGTGCACAGAACTAAAAGTAATGTAGTAACAGTCACATTGTAAAGACCAAAAAAAAAAAAAAAAAATTCAAAAGACTTAAGAACTTGGATCAAAAACACTGACCAATCACAGTCAAAAGAGTGATGAGGAAGTGATGAGGAAGTCTGTTTCCAATACTTAGCAGGAGAACTTGATAGACTCAAGATGCAGAATGAGACGACATTTTCAGATGTGATTAATGTGTGGATTTGTTTTGCTTGCCTATGTTTATCTGTAACTAGTTTTTGTGACTAATGTGTGGATTTGTTTTGCTTGACTATGTTTATTTGTAAATAGTTTTTGTTGTTGTGATTATTGTTAAATTTCAGGAGGAATTTAGAGGGAGAAGAGGATATAGTAATAGAGATTTTTTTTTAAAGAAGAAAGCATTTGTTTTTAAATGCACAGAATATGAATGGTCAAAGGATAGAAATGAGTAGTTTTCATATTTATTTTTTAAATGATAACTTTTTATTTTCAAAATATATACAAAGAGAGTTTTCAACATTCACCCTTACAAAACCATATGTTCCAAATTTTTCTCCCTCCCTTCTCCCTAACCCCTCCTCTAGACAAGTAATCCAGTATGTGTTAAATATGTGCAATTCTTGTATATATATTTCCACATTTATTTTGCTGCACAGGAAAAATCAGATCAAAAAGGAAAAAATGAGAAAGAAAGCAAAAAGCAAGCAAACAACAAAAAAAGTGAAAATACTATGTTGTGAACCACACTCAGATCCCACAGGCCTCTCTCTGGGTGTAGATGGCTCTCTTCATCACTGAACAATTGGAACTGGTTTGAAACATCTCGTTGTTGAAGAGAACCATGTCCATCAGAATTGGTCATCATATAGTCTTGTTGCCGTGTATAATGATCTCCTGGTTCTGCTCATTTCAATTAGCATCAGTTCATGCAAGTCTCTCCAGGCCTCTCTGAAATCATCCTGCTGGTCATTTCTTACAGAACAATAATATTCCATGATATTCATATACCATAGTTTGTTCAGCCATTCTCCAACTGATGGGCATCCACTCAGTTTCCAGTTTCTAGCCACTACAAAAAGGGCTGCCACAAACATTTTTGCACATATGGGGCCCTTTCCTTCCTTTAAGATCTCTTTGGGATATAGACCAAGTAGAGACACTAATTCATCAAAGGGTATTCAGAGTTGGATAGCCCTTTGGGCTTATTGACAAGCATTTGTAAAGTGTTACTATATGCTAGTCATTGGGCTAAGTCTCAGGAATATAAAGTATTTAAATAGCATATATTACATGCCAGGGACTCTGCTAAACAATTTACAAATGTTATCTCATAGCAGTCCATGCTCTCAAGGAGCTCACGGTTCAATGGGGGAGGCAACTATTCAAACAACTATATACAAAGAAGATATATACAGGTTAAATGGGATATAATCATAAAAGGAAAGCACTAGAATCAAGGGGAATTAGTAGAAGCTTGCTGTGGAAGGTAATACTTTGGTTGTGTCTTGAAAGCAGCCATCAGTCAGAGGATCATTTTGTCCAGAGTAGCAAGGAGGCCAGTCACAGGATCTCATAGGGCATTGAAGATAATAAGGTAGAAATTAACTGAAAGAACAGGAAGGAGCCAGTTATGAAGGCTTTTAGAAGCCAAACACATGATTTTTGTAGCTGACCCTGGAGATAATAGAGAATCACTAGAGCTCGCTGAATAGGGAAAGGGGGCAATCAGGACAGCTTTGAAAGTATTGCACTGAATTTATCATATATATTTTTAAAAGCAAGCTATAATAGAAATTAATTTTCAGTTCTCTCTATTGTAGTTTATATATGGAAATGATGATTTTTTAGTGTATATGTATAGTTCAGAATAAAGATAAATAAAAATTCTGCAGTCTTAAGAAGAAGCCTAGTGAGAAATAAAGTAAATTGCCTATATCATATAAGTAGTAAGTGTAAGAAGTGTATCTTGACAGAAATCCTAATCTACTCAAGGGCTAAAGGAACTTTGACTATATATGAATAGCTAGGCTCTTTCTCTAAAGGAGAGGGGAGACCCGAATGTCTAAAGAAGCAAGAGGAAGAGAAAGGAGAGAAGTGGAGAAGAGGGAAAGATGAAAAGAGCTCTGGCAGCCCACAGGGAGAAACTGAGGCTCTTCCATATGAAAGAGAAAGAAAGGGAAACAGATCCCCCCCTTTTTCTCTCTGTCTCTCTGTTTCTGTCTCTCTCTGTCTCTCTGTCTGTGTGTGTCTCTGTCTCTGTCTCTCTCTATGTCTATCTCTCTCTGTCTCTCTCCCTCTCTCTGTCTCCTTCTCTCTGTGTGTCTCTGTGTCTTTGTCTCTGTCTGTCTCTTTCTCTCTTTTTCTACATCTGCTTTACAAATATTGAAACTTGTTTCTAAAAGTCTGAATGGTCATTACTCCTGTATCGATGGAGATAGGGAGCAAGATACCCAGGTAAAGAGAGATATCAGTTTTCATAAATGCTGGGAACATTTCCAGCTTTGGGGCTAGACTGAAAAGATATTTTATTGAGTCATGGTTTATAACTTTTCAGACAAAGAGAAAGACCAAGTCAATTCAGACCAAAAGAACCCAGAGACAAATGAGCTTTTTGTAGGGGTTGAGTCCTGCAGGAAAAGGACTGAAAGACAGTTATTTGGATTCCTTTATCCTTTCCTGACAAATTAAAGAAATTTATTCTTCTCACTTGCCTACCCAGGGGCAGAAGTAAAGACTATTAAGAAAGTCATACCTCCTGGTCATCATCTCTTCATTTTCAATCCCAAGCACTGTTCAAAGCACACATATTGGCTATTAGAAAATTCAACTTTGTTGAACAAGAATGTTCAATAAAAAACTGAGGTTGCAGTTGTGCAAATCTGCGACTTCGTGCATGTAGGGAGTGCCCTGGGAAGTGATTTCCTCAACTGAAATAGATTGATGATTGTTTTTCAGTTCATAGTCTTAATAGAGTTGTCTGGAGAACTGAGAGGTTAAACAAATTTCTCTGACTTGAATTCAAACACTGGCCCCTTGGTTGACACTGTCTGCCTCTCATATGCGAATATTACTCTGAATAAATTTTAACTCTTGTTGTTTACCATCTAGTTTGTGATGTAAGAGTAAACTGTCTCTAAAATGTGGGGATTTAAGGTAACCACTTTTGTGAGAAAGCCAGGCTGGAACCCTACTTCATTTTGGAACTAGCTTACCTTCATGTCCCTAGATAGATAGTTAGGTCCAGTGAAGCCCAAGATGATGTTAATAAATAGGAATCTCATCTGGCATTGAAGGATGTAACAGAAATCACCTCCTACTGAAAGAAAGCAGAGAAAGGTTCATTGTGGAACATAGAATAAAGGGATTTTCTTCTTGTTGCCTGGGAAACCACAGAGTTGCTAGCTCCTCATAAGGATGAGATGGAAGTATGAGGAGGAGGAAAGGAGAAGAATAAGAAAAGGAAAAAAAAACAGTTAGGAAAAAAATAAAGGAATTATGGCATCTGCCCATCATTCAAGGCCTGAGTCATAGGTCACCTTTTTGAAACCGTGGTTTATAAAATGGGATCTCTGCCTATTCTGACTCCCTAAAGCACTTTGTCTATGTTTTTATTTATGATCCTAATATTCTTCCTATATTCTAGTGCAAGGAGTTTCATATACTTTATCTCCTGTGAGCCTCTCCTCTGTCCGACAGATGGTAGACATTATTGTTCACACTTTACAAATGAGTCTCAAAGAAGTGACTTGATTTACCCATGGTCACATTATTTATTAAGTGAGGATGTAGGAGAAACCTATTCAAGGGAACAGGGAGACAACATATACATATATAGTATATTCAGAATAGATAAAAATAAATAAAAGATAATTCTGATAGAGATGAATAAAAAGATAATTTTGATACTAGGAGCTAAGAAAGTCATAAAAAGTTTTATTTAGAAGAAGATGGAACTTGGACTAAGTGGGTTTTTTATTTTAATTTGTTATTCTGAATTCAAACACCAAAATAATTTCCATAATCATGACAGAATGCAAAAAGATTTTGTATGAAATCATGAATCTCCATACCATTTGCTCCTGTTTTTCAAAAAGATACAACACATTGTACATGTTATTCACAAAATTTTCCTTGTCTCTGCTTTCATTTGACCTTCCTCCTATTGTCTTCTATGCATTTGAAAAAAAATTTTCAATGTCCTTTTTTGGGGGACCACTATTGATAATCCTTCTTTCTTTCCTTCCCTCACATTGAAAACAAAGAAAGAAAAAAATCCTTATAACAATCATCATCAAATAATTGTTGCATTTGTTTTGTACTCATTCTTCACTCTAAAACAGTCCAATTAATACTGTCCAAGATTCTCTGAAATAGTCTTTCCTTATTTCTTGCAATACAATTATACTCTACCACAATATTCTATGATTTTATTCAAACCTCTCCCAATTGTTTAAGAAGCCAATATAGGGCACCCCCTTACATTCTAGGTCTTTTTTATCCCTTTAGATTCCCCCTTTCTGGATCAGGAATTTTGTTTTACTGGCTACTGTTTCCTCCCCAGAATTATTTTCCCTCTTAATGTTTTCCCCAATTCCATTTGTTTCCCTGTTGAGTTTGGTGTGTTTCTACCTCAAACTCTGTAGTATATGTGTGTGTGTTCCATCCTCTTGTATTTCAGATAAGCATCAAATTCATGTGATTCCCACTCCCATTACCCCTTCCTTCATATTTATCTGTTCTTCTTTTCATACATCCCAAATATGAGAAATAGAAAATTTCTCCTCATCTTCCTCCTTTCTACAATAGTATATATTTTTTACCATCCTTTTTCTTTCCCCTCCTAAAACCTCCAGGGAGAACCCAAATCTTCAGAACAGAATCACTCTGTCCCCATCCACATTTCCTTATTTAACTCCTTTGATGCCCTTTGAAGACCTTAAAAATGCGGAAGTTCTCCTTGTTTCTTTTCTCTTTATTAGAATTTTGGCATTATATCACACAGCTCTTTATAATTGCCCAAATAAATTCATCTTCCTTGGTTTTTCTGGATTGATGTTGTATTTGTATTTCAGACTTTCTATTCAGCTCTGGTCTTTTCAAACCAGATGTTCCTTTAAGTATTCTGTCACATTAAAGATTTATTTTTTTCCCCTGTAGGGTTATGCTCATCATTTCAGAGTGAGTAATTCTTGATTGTAAGCCTATCTCTTTTGCTTTTTGCAGCATCATATTCTAAGATCTCTCATTTTTAGTAGAGGCTGCCAAATCTTGTATGATCCTGACTGTCATCCCATGGTACTTGACTAGCTTCTTTCCAATTGTTTGAAGTATTTTTTTTTCTTTTATAGCAAAGCTCTAGATTTTGCTACGACATTCTAGGAACTTTTCTTTTTGAGGATTCCTTTCAGGAGGTGATTGGTGAATTCTTTCTGTCTTTATATTAGATTGTAATCTCCTTGAGTTTAGAAATTGTCTTTTGCCTCTTTTTGTATCCCCAGTGTATAGCACAGTGCCTGGCACATGGTAAACACTTAATTAATGCTCATTAACTGACTAATGGGTTCTAATAGATTTAGGAAGTTTTCATTTATGATTCCTTAAAATATAGTGTGTAGAACTAAGTAGGGATCAGTTGAGGGATGGCTGAGTAAGTTATGGTATATGAATGTTATGGAATATTGTTCTATTAGAAATGATCAACAAGATGATTTCAAAAAGGCCTAGAGAGACTTACATGAATTTTCCTGAAGCTAAATGAAGTGAGCAGAATCAAGAGAACATTGTATACAGTGGCAACAAAATTATGTGATAATCAATTCTGATGGACATGGCTTTTTTCAACTATGAGGTGCTTCAGGTCAATTCCAATTGATTTGTGATGGAGAGAGCCATCTACATCCAGAGAGAGGACCACTGCAACAGAGTGTGGATCACAAAATGGTATTTTCACCTTTTTTGTTGTTGTTTGCTTTCTTTTTCACTTTTTTTCCTTTTTGATCTGATTTGTCTTATGTAACATGATAAATGTGGAAAGAGGTATAAAAGAGCACAATTATTTGCTGTCTAGGGGAGGGAGTAAGCGAAAGGGAGGGAGAAAACTTTGGAACACTAAGATTTTGCAAGAATGAATGTTGAAAACTATCTTTGCATATATTTTGAAAATAAAAAGCTATTATTAAAAAAAAAAGAAATATAGTGTCCAGGTTATTTGCTTGTTTATTTTAAATTGTGATTTTTAGAGAGTCTACCGGTTCTGAAGTTATTTTTCCTTGTTATGCTTTCCAGGTCTAGGTCAATTAATATCTTAATTGTCTTTTCAATTATTAATCAATTGTTTCAATATTTTGATTATGATCTGTAATCTTTTGCTGTCTCAAGGGGTCATTGATTTATCTGTTTGGTCTCTTGTAGTTTTCAAAGTTTATTTCTTGGGTAAGACATACTCTGGTAAGCCATTTGTTCTCTTTCCAGTTTTTTCCTCCAAAACTTTCATTTCATTTTTTCTTTTGCTTCATTTCTTTTAAGTGTTCACGTAGTACTTGTGGGAAAAAATCACTTTTTTTTTCATTTGACTTTCTTTTAGAGAAACCTCTAGATTTGCAATAGTTGTTGATATTAGTCAATGTTTTCATCCATATACTCATTTCTTCAGTTTTAGTTCCTGAACTGGAAATTTTTGCCCAAATCAGGCTCTTGTTTTTTCTGTGCTTTTGTGTGGAGTGATTGTTGCCAACTGTAGTCATCCTGAGTGACCTGATTTTCCCTGATAACAACTTCCTGGATTTAACCACCCCCTAGATTTTGGCTGTTCAGAACAATGGGTCTTAAAGGACCTCTCTGTTATCTCAAAATGGAGTACTAGAAACCTCAAACCTCTGAGGTGTCCGGAACTCAGTGCTATTACACTAGCTATTACTGCCATTCTCTGGCAATTCAAAAGTATTCTCATTATCCCTTAGAATTTCTGACTATCCCATGGCTTTCTGACATCACTGGTGATTTTGCAAGGGGAGGTTTTTTTGAATTGAATGCCAGGAGAAACTAATGATTCCAAGAGGCAAAATTGAGGGAGGACTGTGTTCCAGACACGGGGGACAAGCCGTGTAAAGATCCAGAATCTAAAATAGAGGTTAGACTAATATGGCTGGGAAGAGTTTTATATATCAACAGAGGAGAGTTTTTTGGTTTGGGAGGGTTTTGTTTTGTTTTGTTTTTTTACTTAGCAACTTATTTTTTACAATGTTGAATATTTTATTTTGATTTTTCCACTTAATATTTTATTCTTTCCAATTACATACAAATATAGTTTTCAACATTTACATTTATAAGATTTTGATTTCCATTTTTTCTTCCTCCTTCTCTCCCCTCTCCCATTCCCAAGCAATCCAAACAGAGGAGTTTATATTTGCTACTCCAGGTAATAAGGACTTATAGATGTTTATTGAGTAGGGGAATGATATGGTCAAACCTATGCTTTGGTAAAAATTGTTTTGGCAGCTATTTGGAACTAAATCAAACCTACAAGTATTTAGTAAGTACCCACTGTGTGCCAAGCAATGCACTAACCTCTTGATGATCCAAAGGAAAGCAAAAAGAGAAAGGAAAAAAAAGTTCCTATTCTCAAAGAGCTCACAGTTTAATCAGGGAGGCAACATGCAAACAGCTACATAGAAACAAGATATAGAAAGGATAAATTTGGATATAATTACAGAGGGAAGGCACTAGCATTAAAGGAGATTAAGAAAAGCTTTTTGTAGAAGGTATGATTTTAGCTGGCACTTGAAGGAAGCCAGGGAAGCTGGATAGATGAGTCAGTCAACAGACATTTATTAAACACTATGTGGTAGACACTGTGATAAGGTGGAGTATACAAGCCAAGAATACAAAGATCAGCAAAGGATGGACCCTGTTCTCAAGAAGCATACAATCTAATGGAGATAATAATTGAATCCATGGGAGTTGATGAGGTCGCTAAATGAGAAAGGAGAGGGAGAAAAGTAAAGAAGGACCTGGTTAAATCCAAGAGAGGTTTGTCAATACAGTCAAGAGCTGCAGATAAATTTAGAAGAGGCTATTTAGATTTAATAATTAAGAAATCATTGGTAACTTTGGAGAGCAGTTTCAGATGAGTAATGGGATTAGAAGACAGATTGGAATGAATTTAGAAGATAGTAAGAAGAAACGGAGACACTGAATGTAGATGGGTTTTTCAAGGAATTAACTCATAAGAGGAAGAGAACTATCAGATGGGGAAATTGATGGGCTCTAATGAAAGTTTTTTAGGGGTAGGAGATGCTTACATAGGCAGCTAATGGATAAAAAAGGCTGAAGATTGAAAGAAGATAGAAAAAGGATGCTGGAGAAAGTCTGCTGGAGAAGCAAAGAAGGAATAAGATCAAGGAGACATGTAGAGGGTACTTATTGAGCAGAAAAGGGCTATCTCTTCATCCAAGATTGTAGTAAAATAAAGAATAGTGAAGGATGATGTCAAGTGTTGTGACATGAATAGGAGAGGTAAATAGGGAGCTCAGGGTAACTAGTCTATATTTTCTCAGAAAAGTAGGAAGTTGTTGTTTTGGGTTTTTTTTTGGGGGGGTGGGGAAGCCATTCATTCCTTCATTTTGGAAGATGATCAGTGATTATCACAAGAGCAATGATGAGGTAAACACCTCAGCTAAGATGATTATTGAATGAACTTTTGTAGAAGTTTTAAGAAGAAAAGAATTTGGAATAACCCTTGTAGAAAGTGGGGGGAAAAAGCAATTAGCAGAGAGTGAAAGGATTGTTTTACTGTGGTGAGAGCCAATTTGAAATTAGATAACATAAATTTGTAGTGGAGCCAATAATCATAGTTGAATGAGTTCATATGCAAATGAAATGGAAAAACTATTCTATGCCCCTTCCATGAGTCATCTTTCTTAAATAATCATAAGAGTGGGATGCAAGAATCCTTATATCAATCAGGTAAGAAAAGTTGAAAAGCCCCTTTGGCTCCTTAGCACCCCTTTAAGGCTATCTAAAATAGAATTGATTAGAGTCAAGCCACAAATGTATAATTTGCATCCTGGATCAGAGATGGTATCAAAAACCCTTAAAATCATTCTATTTATTCTATATACCTACAAGAGAAGGAAGCTATGAATTCAGATCATGATGCAATGGAATGATGGATTTGGTCCAGAGGGTCTGAGTTTGCATCCTAGTTCTGGTATCTGCATAATGTTAGGCAAAGTCACAACCTCTCAGCACGTCTATTTCCTTATATGTAAAATAAAAAAGTTGGGCAATTCTCCAAGATCCTTTCTAGCTCCAAGTTTAACATCCAATAAGTATAGTAACTGATACATACAGATTATTCCAAAAATTTTAGTACAGTTTTAAGCTGGAGTAAATTAAACTAGTGGTTAAAAATAAGAATTTTAGCTTAAAATAATAGCTTAAACTAATGATAAAGCTGCACTTTTAAATTTTACAAGCTTAAAAACTATATTCTTTTCCATTGATCTTGTGATGAAGAAAACTATCTGCACCCAGAGAGAGGACTATGGAGACTGAGCATGTATCACAACATAGTATTTCACTTTTTTGTTGTTATTTGCTTGCATTTTATTTTTTTCCTCATTATTTTTCCTTTTTGATCTGATTTTTCTTATGCAACATGATAATTGTGGAAATATGTTTAGAAGAATTGCACATGTTTAACACATATTGGATTACTTGCCATCTAGGGGAGGGTTGGGAGTAAGGGAGGGAAAAATTTTGGAACACAAGGTTTTGCAAGGGTCAATGTTGAAAAATTATCTTTGCATATGTTTTGAAAATAATAAACCAATAAAAAAGAAAAGAAAAATAGTAAATAAAAAAACAAAAAGAGTGAATGTTGAAAATTATTTATACATATGTTTGAAAATAAAAAGCTTTAATAAAAAGGGGGGAAGGAAATTATCAAAATTTTTAAAAAATTATATACTTTTGAAAAACTACAACTTTTGGGATATCCTATACAACACTTTAAGGTATATAAGTTCCATTGTGTACATTTGTTTCATTAGAGCCATAACAACTGTAGAAGGCAGATATTACAAGTATTAGTGTCCCTGTTTTATACATGAGGCTCAAAAAGCCCACATGTGGTCACGTTGCTAGTGTCAGAGGTAGGAAAATTACACCATCAGTTCTACAATTCAATGAAAGCCCTCTGGATACAGGAATGTCCTGTTGCAAGATGCCAGCCACAAAGGCTGGGTTGCCAATGTTCTCAAATTTCACTTGGGGATCCAGAGGCCATCTAAGCTGATGAGAAGGGAAAGGAAATAGAACAACTTGTCCATTGTAAATGCCTCTGTGAACTTTTCCTGGGCATCAGAATGTGAATTACAGCATTTAGAGATCCCAACATCACACTATCTATTGACATAGAGCCAAATTTCAGAACTTTGCTGCCCAGGGCAATCAGGGACAAGGTCATTGCTGCTAGGGAGATTTCCTGTGAAGGAGGAATCTGTGTGTGTGTATGTGTGCAGGACAAGGGAGAGAATAGTTCACACTGACTGTCCAATTTTAATTAGCAAGAATTAGTTCTTTTTGCTTTTTGTTCTTTTTGGTGTTTTTATAATGCCAAAGGACTCTGTATAGTGTCAGCTTCTACTAAATTTGGTGACAAAGCTCTAGTCTCTCCTCCCTAATTGCAGCTCTGCCTAGAAAGAGACTTCAGGCAGTTTCAGAAGAGGAAAAAGATACTTCACATCTGGCCTCCTCCATGAGCAAGTGCTCCTCCTTGTCCCTAGCTATTTGATAGTGATAACCTCTGTTAATTATAGATTTGCATGTGGGTCAGTGGATTCCAGCCCTGGAAGAAGCAGCAAGCAGAAGAGACTGAATCCTTTAGGGTTCCAAGAAGAACATTTTTTCATGTATCACTTTTCTTGAGAATTCCATTTTTTCTTCATCAAAGCAGAATGAGTGGCGAGATTTCCTTTTTGTGTGTGTTTTGTTTTGTTTTGTTTTGAGTAGGATAGTGAGACTCAGAACAATGGAAAAAATAGATTGTAATTTTTGTAAAGTCAAGGTCTATTTTTTTCTATTTCTTTTGTATCTCTTTCCCTCCCTACATAACATTCCTCCTTTGGACTAATAATAGTCCAATCCGAAGGCACTTAATTATTGTCTATTGAGTGAAAGCAGGAAAACAATATACACACAGCACAAGATGTTCCAGATACTCTTAGTATCATTTTAAATTATTAAAGCTTAAAACTACACTAAGACTTTTGGGACATGCTGTACATTTTTAAAATTAAGGTCAGTCAATTCTTAACTGTCTTTTCTGTTATAGGAACACAGTGATATAGATAGGTTAAAACATTAGATATAAATAGGTTTTTAAAAAGCGCTTTTAGGGGCAGCTAGGTGGCACAGTGGATAGAGTACCAGCCCTGAAGTCAGGAAGTCCTGACTTCAAATTTGGCCTCAGACATTTAATTAACACTTCCTAGCTGTGTGACCTTGAGCAAGTCACTTAACCCCAACTGCCTCAGCAAAAAAAAAAAAAGCACTTTTAATTTTGTTTTGATGAATTCATTCTATGATTGATTGATTTCATAGAAAAGAGACTTTCCTAATTCTGTTTGACTCAGACTTTCAAATGAGTTTCCATTCACTGAATATCTACCATTGAGCTGTATATAGGAGAATCACAGAACCATAGGCAGTGTCTAAACTAAATTAAAAATAATTTAGTTTAATGATTCTCAAATTTTTTGAGTTTGAAGACCTTCCTCTATCCTCTCCATTTAATATAAGCAAATTTAACAGACCTTCTCTGACATAGCATCCTATTTAGAGCTGAAAGGGACTTGAGAGACTATTTAATCCAAACTCCCTAGTTTTGCAGATAAAAAAACTGCTATTTCTTCTCCAGTTCATTTTAAATATGAGGAAACTGAGGCAAATAGGGTTAAGTGACTTGCCCTGGGTCACAGAGCTAGTAATTATCTGGGGCTATATTTGAATTCAGGAAGATGAGTCTTCCTGACTACTGGCCTGATACTCTATATACTATGCCACTTAGCTACCTCAATAATTAAACTAAACTATTTATTTTATTTTTTAAAGTTTTTTATTTTTAAAACTATATAAATATATACATATAGATATATCATTTTCAACATTCACTCTTACAAAACCTTGTGTTTCAAATTTTTTCTCCCTCCTTTCCCCCTACCCCTTCCCCTAGATAGCAAGTAATTCAATATATGTTAAACATGTGCAATTCTTCTGTACATATTTCCAAAATTATCATGCTGCATAAGAAAAATGATCAAAAAGGAAAAAAAGAGTAAGAAAAAAATGCAAGCAATCAACAACAAAAAGTGAAAGTACAATGTTATGATCCAAATTCAGTTCTCATAATCCTCTCTGTGGGTGCAGATGACTCTCTCCATCACAAGATCATTGGAACTGGCCTGAATCACCTCACTGTTGAAAAGAACCGTGTCCATTACAGTTGATCATCATGTAATATTGATGTGGCCTCGTATAATGATTTCCTAGTTCTGCTCACTTCACTTAGCATCAGTTCATGTAAGTCTCTCCAGGCCTCTCTGAAATCATCCTGCTGGTCGTTTCTTATAGAACAATAATATTCCATAACATTCATATACCATAATTTATTCAGCCATTCTCCAATTGATGGGCATCCATTCAGTTTCCAGTTTCTAGCCACTATAAAAAGGGCTGCCACAAACATTTTTGCACATGTGAGTCCCTTTCCCTCCTTTAAGATCTCTTTGGGATATAAGCCCAATAGAAACACTGCTGCGTCAAATGGTATGCGCAATTTGATAACTTTTTGAACATAGTTCCAAATTGCTCTCCAGAATGGTTGGATCCATTCACAGTTCCACCAACAATGCATCAGTGTTCCAGTTTTCCCACATTCTCTCCAACATTCATTATTTTTTCCTGTCATCTTAGTCAATCTGAGAGGTATGTAGTGGTATCTCAGAGTTGTCTTAATTTGCATTTCTCAATCAAGTGTGATTTAGGCAGCCTTCATAAGATGGGCTTTGCCTCTAGAGCAGCTCCTACTCTAAGAGCTCAGTCTTCTGATTTGAGTAGGACAGAGTGAATTGCATTGGATGAGCAGATATGAATGGGCTACAACATGTATCACAGATTTTATTCATTACCTCTTCTTCTAAACTTCCCTATTTCTCTCCAGGGAACAGCTTTCCTTCAAATTATGCAATTTCTCATTTTTTTTGGTAAACATTTGGTCTTCAACTCCTCCCATCTCCAAATAGTTGCCAAATCTTGTCATTTCTACCTACACAGCATTTCCTTCATGCATTTCTTTCTCTCCTCTCACACAGCCACCACCTTCATTCCACTCATGATATTTTCTCATCATCTTCTTCCTCCCTCACCATCTGGACTATTGCAATAACCTTCTCATTATTTCCCCTGCTTCAATTCTATCTCATTACCAATCTGTTCTCCACAAAGTGATTTTTCCCTTAAATTCAGGCATGTCATCTCACCAACTAAATAAATTCCAGTGTCTTCCTACTGACTCTAGGTTGAGATATCATTTGTGTTTTCCCCATCCTTTTAAATTTCTATTTTTTGTGTAAATTTTATAAAGTACACAATTATTTTCACAGTAGTACATGCATATAATTTGTAAATAAACAAACATAGATATCGGGAGTGTGTCCTCAAAAAATTTTGCCAATAGTATCAAATGTTCAAAAATATTTAGAGATCATTGTCCTAAAGCAAAGATTTTTAACCTTTTCTGTGGTTATGAACCCTATCATCAGTCTGGCGACGTTTACGGGACGCCTCAGAATAATGTTTTCAGATGCATAAAATGCAATAAATAGGATAATGAAGGAAACCAATTATATTAAAACGGTCATCATAATTTATTTATTTATTTATTTTTAAATTAAAGATCTCAGATTACTGCAAAAGGATTGACAAATTCCATGATTCACTAGGAACAGGACAGGAATGGCAAATGACAATGAGTGCTTTGCCACCTACAGGTATTGTGGAGCACTGCAATCATTGTTTTCTTTTGTTTTTGCTGCTCTCTAACCTCTTTCCACATTTGTAGTGACAATGTCATATTTTAATATAGCATTTTTCCATTTGTAGAGATTTTTCTTCCTATGAGTCAAGTAAAGTATAATTACCTTAAAGTTTTAATTATCCCTATAAGATTTGGCAACTCATGGAAATTGCACAATTGTAGGACTGAGCTGAATGAAACCATGGGAATTATCTAATGTAATAATCCCATTTTATAGATAAGAAAAATAAAGTCTAGAATGAATAGGAATCACACAGATAATAAAACAAAGATTCAGACCCTGACCTTCTGACTCTAAATCCAGTCTTTTTTTCCCCCAAGACTGTACCATTTTTCTCAGACCCTTATTATATTTATAATTATAATTATAATTAGAAGCAATCTTAGATATTATTCAGTCCAGCTACTCCTAATCTAGAAGGAACTCTGTGTTCTTGGAAAGTTCCAGATTAACTGAATTTCACACCAAGATTTTTTTATAATTCATTTTTTTCTCCACTGCCTTTCAATCTTTTATGAAATGGTAAAAATCATGGTCTTCCACCATTCCTCTTTCCTAAGATTTTGCAAATGAGTTTATATTCTAAACTCACATTGCATTGGCTTCCATGTCTCTTGACTTGACAAGTTCAAAAATTTGCTGGATAAAGTAGTTTTTAGATTTTTGGTCTCCTTGCTGTTTTGTTAAACTTCTACAAAAAAGGATGAAGACCTGTAATGATGTCTTTTCCTTACTCTATTTCCCATTTTTCAGTATCAGTAACTTACTGGAATGGATCATGCTGGAGCTGTTTTATTTACACATTATTTGTTCTTATCTTCATCCTTTTAATTTGGTGTTGATATCTTTGTTTTAAAAAGAATGGTTTGACTCCACATCTGATTCAGAAAAAGTTCTCATATCAGTTACTAGTCATTTCAAATCTCTGAAGACATAGTTTGTGTGATATTATTCAATGCTTGTCATATTCAGCCTTCAGTTTTCTTCATGGAAAAGAGTATTCATGATATCTAAGTATGAAGTTTCTGTTTACCCTTTGGTCTCTCATTTCTTAACCTGAACCATATTTTCTGACATATTTTTCTCTATGCTTCTAAACTTTCTTTTGAATTGGAGTAAAAAATAATAAAGGAATGTCTTACTTTGGAGGTTTTTATCAAATTCTTTCTAAATATTTTCTTTCCCGAAGGCTATCCATATGTACATAAATATTTATAGCAGCTCTTCTTTATTCTTTTGGGGGTTTTCTTGGCAGAGATGCTGGAGTGGTTTGCCATTTCCTCCTCCAGATCATTTTTACAAGATGAGGAAAGTAAAATAAATAGGGTTAAATGACTTGCCCAGGGCCATGCAGCTAATAAGTTTGTGAGGCCCTATGGTCTAATTTGCCAATATCCATTTCCCATCCATTTGTAAAGTCTAGAATACACTCCATTTTCCTCTCTTTTTTTTTCAGAATCCTTCTCTTCCTTCAATGATTGGTTCAAATTCTACCTTTGATAGCTAATCCTTTCATTTGTGGGTCCTTCCCTGTTCAGACTATCTATGTACATGTTGTGTTTCCATACTCCCTAAACCTAGTAGAAAAAGTTGAAGAAACTCTTTCATTTTTGCCTTTGTGTCCCCAATGCCCATTGCACATAGCACTTTATCAATATTTATTCTTTGTCTAATGTAATGTAAAAGAGGAATCTTTAAGGCCCAAAAGCAGTCTTCTCGTGGGTCAGCTCTGATTCCCTAATGGAAATCTTCAGTGCTTCACAGGATAGTCAGCTGTAAAGCAGTGGAGAACTATTAAAAGTCTTTAAGCAAGAGAGATCTTTAATATTCCATAGTCTCCATTCCCTAATACAACTACATATAGAAAGGATGAGAGGAGGCAAAATGACTCCATTGGACAGCCCCCAGGAAATCTTATTCTTAATACCTAATTCTTGATCATTGTATTTATTCAACAAATAATTATCATATTGCTATTCAATAAATAATAATTGATTCTTATTTAAAGTCTTATAGCTATCATTTATGTTTTTCTGTAGGGTTTATAAAGCTTAATTTGTGTTATCTCATTTCATTTTCATAACAACCCTGTGAGGTAGACATTATGATTATCTCTATTTTACAGATGAGAAAAAGAGACTGTGAAGCGACTGGCCCAGCATCACACAGCCAGGAAGTGTCCGAGGTGATTGCACCCAGGTCTCCCTAATTCTGATTTTAGTATTCTACCCACCTTGCCAGCTAGCTACCTGCTACATATGTACACAGTATATATGGTACAGAAATATAAAAGGATCTATCACAGCCCTGTGATACCTGGCTTACCTGTGTAGTGAAACACACACATATCACATGCACACACACACACACACACACACACAGTGACCTCAATTGTAAGTTTCACTGAAGTCTTCCTTCAATTTCATCAGAATGTACAGGTGATCTTAGGGGCTCAAAGGCTATGGCTTTTTGCCTCAGTTTACCTATTTGTAAAATGAGGGATCCAGACTAGATGGCCTCTATTTAGCTCTAAATTTGTAATCCTATGGTCCAGTGATTATTAGTTTTTCCTCTTGCTCCTTCTAGTCTCAGCCTCAGCCACAGAAATTCTCACCTCTCAGAACAGGAGGGAGGGGGAGGAAGCCTGAAGGACCCTCTACTGCCAGCCCCAGCTATGTCACCAAGATTAGGGGTCTTGGACCATGGCTGATGGAGAGAAGGAGCCAGCACATGCCAGGATAGAGTACCAAGGCACTGGGGTCAGACTCTGCTGGCTGTGGACACTTACAGAAGAGCTGTTTCTTGGTTTCAGTTTGAAGCCAGAGGGGAAACCTGAAGATTGTAGCCACTGGAGGGTCCTCAGGGAGCAAGTGTGCCTGGAGCCTCTGGCCATAGCTTGGAAGGGGAATACAGTATTGAGGTTGGGCCCTGGATAAAGCTCAAAAAATAATAGTAAGAAAGACCTGAGACCAGAAGTACCATTCCCCCATACCCAGGGTATAGAAGTGATTACAAGAAGTTGCTATAAATTTTAAAAAAGAAGCAAAGGAGAAAGAACCCAAACATAGATAGCTATTATGGGAATAAAGAAGATTGGGATTATCTTGAGGAGCAAAAAAGCTCTTCCTGTCTCAAAGATATCAAATAGACATCTATGCAAAAATTTTTTTTTTAAAAAAGACTTTAGAAAACAAAAGAGATAAAGGGAAAATTGGAAAAAAAGAACTATTTAAGAAAGCCAGGATTACAAAAAGAAAGCCAAGCAACTGGAAAAGGAGATCCATAATCTCAAGAAAGAAAACAAGTCCTTGAAAACTAAAGTGAAACATTTCCATAAGAAAAACATTTGAAAAGAGATTAAGAAAAGAAAACATAAGAATAATACTTCCTGAATACTAAGTGCAAAAATCTGGATACAATAATACAATAAATAATTATAGAATATTACCCTGAAATCAGATTCCTGGAAGAAAATGTACAGGAATATCATAGCCATATTCCAGACCCCCCCAGGTTAAGGAGAAAATATTATGAGCCACAAGAAAGAAACAATTCAAATACTGCAGAGCCATAGTTAAAATTAGACAAGACCTAGAAACTGCTATAGTAAAAAAAAAAAAAAAACCTGAAGATTTTGGAACATCATAATCTTTTTTTTCCTAGTAAATTTATTTATTTGTAATATACATTGCTTTATGAATCATGTTGGGAGAGAAAAATCAGGAAAAAAGGGGAAAACCATGAAGAGACAAGAAAAAAAAAAACAGAAAAAATAATTGAACATAGCATATGTTGATTTACATTCAGTCTCTTTAATTCTTTTTTGAATGCAGATGCATTTTCTGTCCAAAGTCTATTGGATTTGCTTTGGATCACTGAACCACTGAGAAGAACCAAGTCTTTCATAGCTGATCATCGCATATTCTGGCTGTTATTGTGTACAATATATTCTTGGTTCTGCTTGTTTCACTCAACATCAGTTCATGTAGATCTGGAACTCTTAATTGAACACCAGATAGGTAATTTTGATTATATTAAGTTAAAAAGTTTCTGTACAAATAAAACTAATGCAGACAAGATTAGGAGGGAGGCATCAAATTGGGAAATCATCTTTACAGTTAATGGTTCTGATAAAGGCCTCATTTCTAAAATATATAGAGAATTGTCTCATATTTATAAGAATTCAAGCCACTCTTCAATAGATAAGTGGTCAAGGATATGAACAGACAATTTTCAGATGACAAAATTAAAACCATCTCTAGTCATATGAAAAGTTGCTCCAAATCACTATTGATCAGAGAAATGCAAATTAAGACAACTCTGAGATACCACTACACACCTGTCAGATGGGCTAAAATGGCAGGAAAAGATAACAATGAATGCTGGAGGGGATGTGGGAAAGCTGGGACACTAATACATTGTTGGTGGAACTGTGAACAGATCCAACCATTCTGGAGAGCAATTTGGAGCTATGCTCAAAAAGTTATCAAACTGTGCATACCCTTTGACCCAGCAGTATTTCTATTGGACTTATATCCCAAAGAGATCTTAGAGGAGGGAAAGGGACCCACATGTGCAAAAATGTTTGTGGCAGCCCTTTTTGTAGTGGCTAAAAACTGGAAACTGAATGGATGCCCATCAATTGGAGAGTGGCTGAATAAATTATGGTATATGAATGTTATGGAATATTATTGCTCTGTAAGAAACGACCAGCAGGACGATTTCAGAGAGGCCTGGAGAGACTTGCATGAACTGATGCTGAGTGAAACAAGCAGAACCAGTAGATCATTATACACAGCAATAAGACTATATGATGATCAATTCTGATGGACATGGCTCTCTGCAACAAAGAATTGTCTCAAACCAGTTCCAATTGTTCAGTGAAGAAAACCATATACACCCAGAGAGAGGGATATGAAATATGGACCACAATGTAACATTTTCATGCTGTCTATTGATGTTTGCTTGCATTATATTTCCTTTCTCTGATTTTCTTTTTTTTCTTGTAGATAGGATTTTTCTTGCACAACTTGTCAAGTATTTCAACATTATTAACATGTAGTGGACTTCCTGCCATCTAGGGGAGGGGAGGGGACTGGGGGTAAAATTTGTAACGGAAAGCTTTGTAAAGATCAATGCTGAGGAACTACCCATACATATGTTATACAAATAAAAAGCTTTAATAACAAAAATAAATAAATAAATAAAATAAATTAAAAAAAAAAAACAAAAAACATCAGTTCATGTAAATCTTTCCAGGCCTTCCTAAAATCAGCTTGTTTATCATTTTTTAATAGAACAATAATATTCCATTACCTTCATATGCCACAACTTATTCAGTCATTCCCCAAATGATGGGCATCTACTAATTTTCCAATTCTTTGTTATCACAAAAGAAGGAAAGGGAAGGACTCTTAGAGGAGTGGGTAGAAAAGGAAAAAGAGGGCAAGAGAAGAGAATAAAAGAGAGGTTCTTTAAAAGAATGGGGAGGGCCAGGTAGGTGGTGCAGTGGATAGAACACCAGCCCTGAAGTCAAGAGGACCTGAGTTTGAATCTGTCTTCACACAATTAATACTTTCTAGCTATGCCACCCTTTTAAGTGTAAATAAGATTTTAAGTGTAAATCACTTAACCCCAATTGCTTCAGAAAAAAAAATGGGTAATAGGGAAGTAGTAGTTCGAAGTAACAGAGAGAAGGGATAGGGTAAAAAGAGAGATTGAAAAGGGCAATAGTGAATAAAAATAAAATGAAGAGAAATAATAAATAGTAATTATAACTTTGAATGGAAATGGGATAAATTCACCCCGAACTAGAAATGGAGGCAGGATGGATTAAACATCAGAATCTGATACTATGTAGCTTATAAGAAACATATTTTAAAACTAGAGATAGATACATATGGAATATGAATGTACTAAGTTGGAACAGAATGAACTAAGCCTCAGTCAATGCAAAAAAGCAAAGCATCACATCAAATTCAAGGCTAAAATAGATTTAATTGAAAGAGATAAAAAGGAAAACTACATCATAATAAAAAGTAGCATAGATAATGAAGTAATATGATCTCACCCACTAGCATACCATCTACATTTTAAAAATAAAAGTGAATTATAGGTGGAAATAGATAGTAGTGCTATAATGGTGGAGGATTTTAATCTTTCCTTCTCAGAACTAGTGGAATCTAATGAAAAAAAAAATAAGAAGGAAGTTAAGGAAGTGAATAGAATCTTAGATAAGCTAGATATGATAGATACCTAGAGAGAATTGAATGTAAATACAAAGGAATACAACTTTTTCAGTACATGGTACTTTTACAAAGATTGATCATATATTAAGGCACAAAGTTTTATAACTAAAAGAAAAGCAGAAATATTAAATATTTCTTTTAAAGACCACAATGCAATAAAAATTATATTCAACAAGGGACTATGAAACATAGAAAAACTAATTGGAGACTAAATAGTCTAATATTTTTTCTTTCTTTCTTTCTTTCTTTTTTTCAAAACATATGTATGGGTAGTTCTTCAACATTGACCCTTACAAAGCTTTCTGTTACAAATTTTTACCCCCTAGTCCCCTCCCCTCCCCTAGATGGTGGATATCCACACTACATGTTAATTATGTTAAAATACTTGACAAATCGAATATATGTATACATATTTCCACACTTATCATTTTTGTGCAAGAAAAATCGTATCTACAAGAAAGAAAAATCAGATAAAGGAAACACAATGCAAGCAAACATCAATAGAGAGCATGAAAATGTTATGTTGTGGTCCACATTTCATATCCCTCTCTCTGGGTGTATATGGCTTTCTTCACTGAACAATTGGAAGTGATTTGAAACATTTCATTGTTGAAGAGAACCATGTCCATCAGAATTGATCATCATATAGTTTTTTTGTTGCCGTGTACAATGATCTCCTGGTTCTGCTCATTTCACTTAGCATCAGTTCATGCAAGTCTCTCCAGGCCTCTCTGAAATCATCTTGCTGGTCATTTCTTACAGAACAATAATTAAATAGTCTAATCTTAAAGAATGTATGGGTTAAAGAACAAATAATAGAAACAATCAGTAATTTTATTTAAGAAAATTATAATAATGAAACAGCATATCAAAATCTATGGGATACAGCAAAAACAATAATCAGAGGAAAATTTATGTTTCTAAGTGCTTATATCAATATAAAAAAAGGAGCAGGCCAAAGAATTGGGCATGAAATTAAAAAAAAATAGTAAAAGAACAAATTAAAAATTCCCAATAAAACACTAAATTGGGAATGCAAAAAAAATAATTAAAGGTGAAATTAATAAAATTGAATGTTAAGAAACCCATCAAATAAAAAAAAAACCTTAGGAATTGGTATTACCAAAAAATCAATTAAAAAATAGACAAACCATTGGTTAATATGATTTTAAAAAGAGAGAAGAAAACAAAATTAATCAAAAATGAAAAGGGTGAAAATGCCACTTAAGAAGATGAAATTAAAACAATTACAAGGAGTTGTTTTATCCAATTATATGCCAACAAATTCAACAACTTAAGTGAAATGTAAGTATTTACAAAAAGTACAAACTGCTCAGTTTAGCAGAGGAGAAAAGAGAATATCTAAATGGACTTATTTTTAGAAAAAGAAATTAAACAGGCCATAAATGAGTTTCCTAAGAAAAAAGTATCAGGACCAGATAGATTTACAAGTGAATTTTATCCAACATTTAAAAACCAACTAATTCCAACATTAAGCAAATTATTTGGAATAGGCAAAGAAGGGGTCCTACAAAACTCTTTTATAAAACTAATAATATCAATACCTGAACTGAGAAAATTAAAAACAGACAATTTCATTAATGAATATAGATACAAAAATCCTAAATAAAATGCTAGCTAAAAGATTATAATACTATACTCCTGGAGACTTCCTAATGGTCGGTCGGTGAGAAATTTGTGTTGCCCTCTATTCCATTGCTTAACTCAGCGGACCCCTACACAAGTTTATAATGCGTGAGTGCATCTCTATCCACGTTGGCCAAGCCGGTGTCCAGATTGGTAATGCCTATTGGGAACTATATTGCCTGGAACATGGTATCCAGCCTGATGGGCAGATGCCAAGTGACAAGATCATTGGGGGTGGGGATGACTCTTTCAACACCTTCTTCAGTGAAACTGGGGCTGGCAAGCATGTTCCTCGTGCTGTGTTTGTAGCCCTGGAGCCAACTGTTATTGATGAAGTTTGAACTGGAACCTACCGCCAGCTCTTCCATCCTGAACAGCTGATCACTGGCAAAGAAGATACTGCCAATAATTATGCCCGTGGACACTATACTATTGGCAAGGAAATAATTGACATGGTTCTGGACAGAATTCGGAAACTTGCTGATGAGTGCACAGGTCTTCAAGGCTTCTTGGTTTTCCACAGCTTTGATGGTGGGACTGGTTCTGGTTTCACCTCTCTGCTGATGGAACGTCTGTCTGTTGATTATGGCAAGAAGTCCAAGCTGGAATTCTCCATCTATCCAGCCCCTCAGGTTTCCACAGCTGTAGTTGAGCCCTACAACTCCATTCTGACCACTCACACCACCCTGGAGCACTCTGATTGTGTCTTCATGGTAGACAATGAAGCCATCTATGATATCTGTCGCAGAAATCTTGATATTGAACGCCCAACCTACACTAATCTGAATCGCCTTATTAGCCAAATTGTGTCCTCCATCACTGCCTCTCTCCGATTTGATGGTGCCCTGAATGTTGATCTGACAGAATTCCAGACCAACCTGGTGTCCTATCCCCGTATCCATTTCCCTCTGGCCACATATGCCCCAGTCATCTCTGCTGAGAAAGCTTACCATGAGCAGCTGACTGTAGCAAAGATCACCAATGCTTGCTTTGAGCCTGCCAACCAGATGGTGAAATGTGACCCTCGCCACGGTAAATACATGGCTTGCTGCCTGCTCTACCGTGGTGATGTGCTTCCCAAAGATGTCAATGCTGCCATTGCCACCATCAAGACAAAGCGTAGCATCCAGTTTGTGGATTGGTGCCCAACTGGTTTCAAGGTTGGCATCAATTATCAGCCTCCCACTGTGGTTCCTGGGGGTGACCTGGCCAAGGTACAGCGGGCTGTGTGTATGTTAAGTAACACCACAGCTGTTGCTGAGGCCTGGGCTCACCTGGACCACAAATTCGATCTGATGTATGCCAAGCGTGCCTTTGTTCATTGGTATGTAGGGGAAGGCATGGAGGAAGGAGAGTTCTCTGAGGCACGGGAGGATATGGCTGCCCTGGAGAAAGATTATGAGGAGGTTGGAGCAGATAGTGCTGAGGGGGATGATGAAGGTGAGGAATATTAATTTGCATATTTTTCTTTACCCTAGATCTGTCTTTTTTTCCCCTGTTCTGTGAAAATATCCTTTGTGGTCATTAAATGTCAATAAAAGTGTGATAAATTAAAAATATATTATGAAGGTTATACATTATGATCAAGCAGAATTAATATAAAAATACAGGGATAGTTTAACATAAAGAAAACTATTAACATGATATCAACATATGCAGAAAAGTATTTGATAAAGTACAACACTCACTTCTATTAAAAACACTTGAAAGTATAGGCATAATGGACTTTTCTTTAAACTGATAACAAACATTTATCTAAAATCATTAGCTAGCATTATTTATAACTGGAATAAGTAAAAGCCTTCCCGGCAAGATTGGATATGAAACAAGGATGCCCACTGTCACCAGTGTTATTCAATATTATATTCAAAATCATAGCAATACTAATAAGAGAAGAAAAAAGGAATCAGAATAGAGAATGAAGTAATAAAACTATCTCTTTTTGCAGATAGTATGATGATATATTTGGAAAATCCTAAATTCAACCAAAAAGTTCATTGAAATAAATAATTTCAGCAAAGTAGCAAGATACAAACTACATAAATAATCAGCATTGCTATATATTGGATTGTTCAGGAAGAGATAACTAGAGATACCTCATTCAAAATAACTTGATAGTATAAAATACCTGGGAATACACCTAACAAAACAAACCCAAGATCTATATGAACAAAACCATAAAAACTTTGCATGCAAATAAAATCAGATTTAAATAAATGAAAAAAATACTAACCATTCATGGATAGGCAGGACCAATATAATAAAAATGACAATTTTGCTAAAATTATTCTATACATTAAATGCTATCTTGATTAAATTACCAAAAAAAAATTATAGAGCTAGGAAAAAAGTAGCAAAGTTAATTTGGAGGAACAATTGATCAAGAATATCAAAGGAACTAATGGGGAAAAAATGTAAAGGAAGAAGATTTAGCAGTACCAGATTTTAAACTATATTATAAGATAGTAATTATCAAAACTATCTGGTACTAAGAAATAGGTAGATAGAACAGTGGAACAGAGTAAACATATAATCTACAGAAGCAAATAAATATAGTTCCCCAGTGTTTAGTTGTAAGTCTTTCAGATAAGAATTCATTGTTCCGTAAGAAAGGGCCAACAGGATGATTTCAGAGAGCCCTAGAGAGACGTGCATGAACTGATGCTGACTGAAATGAGCAGAACCAGGAGAACATTATACACAGCAAGAAGACTATACAATGATCAATTCTGATGGACACGGTTCTCTTCAACAATGATGTGATTCAAACCAGTTCCTATTGTTCAGCGATGAAGAGTCATATACCTCCAGAGAGAGGCCTGAGGGAACTGAGTGTGAACCACAACATAGCATTCTAACGCTTTCTGTGAATATTTCCCTGCATTTTGTTTTCCTTCTTAGGTTGTTGTTGTTGTTGTTGTTTTTTCCTCTCTTTCTAGATCTGATGTTTCTTGTGCAGTAAGATAACTATATATATATATATATATATATATATATATATATATATATACATATATTGGATTTGTCATATAATTTAACATATTTAGCATGTATTAGATTACCTGTCATCTGGGGGGGGGAAGGAGGGGAAAAGCTTGGAACAAAAAAAAAGTTTTGCAAAGGTCAATGTAGAAAAATCACTCATATGTTTTGTAAATAAAAAGCTTTTAATTAAAAAAAAGAGATAAGAATTCATTATTTGGTTAAAAAATTATTGAAAAAATGGAAAAGCACTCTGGCAGAAACTGGGCATAGATCAATATCTTATACCATTCATCAAGATTAGACCAAAATATTTTTTCCTTCTTAATCTATTCTCTAGATCAGTCATTTGTCTTATAAGATGTTTCACACTTTGTTCTATTTTCTCATTCTTTATAATTTTTTTTATTATTTCTTGGTCTCTCATAGCTTCACTGGCTTCCCCTTGCCCAATGAAAATTTTCAACGAGTTATTTTCATTTTTGAGATATTTTCATTTTTGAGATTCTGTATTCTTCTAATTGGTTAACTTTTTTATTTTTTGTAATCATGTTTTTCTTGGATTGTTTTTTTTTTAGTTTTTCCTCAATGTCTCTCATTTTATTTCTAAATTCTTTTTTGAGTTTTTCTATAAATTTTCTCTGGACCATTTCACATTATGATATTCACATATTCACTTAAGGAGTAGAAGCTTTTTTTTTTTTTTTTTTTTTTTTACTTCAATGTTCTCTTCTGAAGATGAATCCCAGTCTTCCCTGTTCCCATATTCAGTTCCTAAGCTTGGGTTCTTCTTTGCTAGTTCATTTTTTTCCCCCAATAAAAGGTATTGTAAGCACTTCTAATTGTAGGGTGGAAGGATGATGCCTCAAGCTTCCCTTCAGCTTTCCACTCTGACCAGGAATTCCAAACCAAGAGCTCCCCACTCCTGCAAGTGCCTGCAACTAGTAGTGTCCCTGCCCCCCTGCTGTTTCCTTCTGGTCCAGAGCCCAGTCTCAGCAGCACAGCTGATGTTCACTCAGGCTTCTTGGACTCTTACCTCTGACTTCTCAAGCTGTCTAAGAAGTAAAAGTCTCTGTGGTTCCTGCTGAAGCTCCAGCCATCCTAGCTTGCTCTGGGGCTCCCAACTTGGTGTTTCTGTGCAGCTAGCCTGGAGGTGTTTGCACTTCACACAGGCTAATCCTGGCCCCAGGTCTTTCTTTAGATCTTCTAGGGATGTACTAAGAGGACCCTTATTTTGCCCCAATCTTCTTGATTTTTCACCAGTCTATGGCATAAATTTATTCTATTTGTGGGGGAAATCTGGAAAGCTTGAAATTTACCAATTACTATTTTCCCACAATCCTCCCTATAAAGGGAAATATTACAAGAAAATTTGAAGAACATGGAACATGTTAGTCTTATGGGTAGGTGAATAATTTATGAACAAGCAAGGCAGAAAGTATTGTGAGATATAAAATGGATAAGTTGTCTTTTTTCTCAAGATGATTAGGGAAAATGAAGGAAAAAGCTACATATTCTAAAATATTTTAAGTAGCTCTCTTTATGTTGGCAAAAAATTAGACACTGGAGATTCCTATCTACTGGGGAATGACTAAATTAATTGTGATTTATTTGTGTAAATAAATACATGTTCATACTCTGCTATAAGAAATGATGAACTCATTGATTTTAGAAAATCATGGGAGAAACCTGTATGAAATAATGCAGAAGGAAATGAGCAGAACCAAAAAACATATACAATAACAGCAGTATTGTCTTAAGAACAAGTTTGAGCAACCAAGTAATTCTGACTATTATAAATACCCAAATTAACTTCAAAAATCCAGTGAAGGAAGATGCCGTTTGAATCCAGAGAGAAATTTTGCTATGGTTTAGGAAATGATAGGCGAGTATTTTTACAAAACAATGGAAAGACATGGGCTTAGGAAGAAAAATGCTATTCACCTTCAGAAAAAAAAAAAGGAAGGAAATAAACACAACATGGTCTTACATATATATATATATATATGCATATATATATGTCTAAGTGTATATGTGTATGTTTATAGATATCTATGTGTATGTGTGTGTGTATATATATATATGTTTATATATTTATATACACATTAATTGTAGCTTTCTTTGGGTGTGAGGGTGGAAGGGAAAAAAAGTAAAAAGTGCATAGCAGAAAACAAAAGAAAATCAACAAGGGTGTAAAGAAGATCTGGTCAAAAAAAAAGAAAAAAAAGAAGATCTGGTCAGCTTCAAAAATAATGTGTGGTATTTATTATATGGGATTTTTTTTAAATGGAAATTTATTATTTTATAATGGCATCTCGTCCTTGAGCCTTGCTATTGCTACACCACCAATGTGTCCAGCAGAGGGTACTCTTGTCTCATAATGGAGACTCCATTTGCTTTTCCCCCTCTTCTGGCCTCTTGCCTGGGCTTGGGTCTCCCTAGAGAAAGGGAGGGGAAAAGTTGCAGGAGGCTTGTTTCCTCAGCCCAAAACTGAGAGGCCTCACCCCCCTGGGCCTTGGAAGCTTGAATTTACCAAAAATTCAGGATTTGGGTGGGGAAGAGAAAGAGAAAGAAGTCAGCACCAGGGTGGCTGCTAGAGGGAGCAGGTGGGGGGGGGGGGGGGGGGGGAGAGGGGGGGAAGTTTCAGGTGGAAGGGGACATCAGGAAAGTGGGATGGATCTAATCTCTTGGTCTCCAAATATTCAGCAAAACCTTTGGATGTTTCTTTCTCTCTTTCTTCCCAAATCTAATGTAATCTTCAAGGTTCAGCTTAACTTTCAGAATCTCAGGGTCAGAAGGACTTCAAATATGGCTAGAATTTATGTAACACTTTATGGTTAAGAACTTTACAAATAGCTCAAATCAATATTGAGAGGTACCTGCTATAATCATCCTCATTTTACAGATGGGGGAATTGATGTAAACACTTTAAATGACAATGCCCCAGGATCATACAATGAATAATTGGGGTCTGATTTGACCTTAAGGACCAGCTAGCTAATAAGCTGCACCAATAGCTAGCTAATAAGTGGTTATCAAGCATTCATTTCATTTAAAGACACTTTGTGTGTGTGTGTACTGTGTATGGCACTTTAAAATTTGCCTAGCAACTTACAGGTCTCATTTCTTATCTCATTTGAGCATCTAGACCAATAATCTCCAAACTTTTTTGATAATGCAATTGATCAATAAAATTTTTTCAGCATACCCGTTAAATATGTATGTTTGATTATTTGTAAATTTTATACATGTACTACTATAGTGATAATTATGTCCATTACAAAATTTCCACAAAAGCCATTTTAAAAGGATGACATAAAGATGAAATCATATTTGATTTCATAATCATGGTATAGTCAGACTTACACGTTAAGAAAATCATTTTGGTGGCAGCATGGAACATGGATTAGAGTGGCAGAAATACTAATTTGTAGGCTATGTTAATTAATTTTCTAGGGAAAGATGGGGAGGGCCTGAACTGAGATAGTGGTTATGTGACTAGGGAGAAAGAGATGTCGTACACCTGTCAGATTGGCTAAAATGACAGGAAAAGATAACGATGAATGTTGGAGGGGATGTGGGAGGGCTGGGACACTAATACATTGTTGGTGGAACTGTGAACGGATCCAACCATTCTGGAGAGCAATTTGGAGCTATGCTCAAAAAGTTGTCAAACTGTGCATACCCTTTGACCCAGCAGTGTTTCTACTGGGCCTATATCCCAAAGAGATCTTAGAGGAGGGAAAGGGACCCACATGTGCAAGAATGTTTGTGGCAGCCCTTTTTGTAGTGGCTAGAAACTGGAAACTGAAGGGATGCCCATCAATTGGAGAGTGGCTGAATAAATTATGGTATATGAATGTTATGGAATATTATTGTTCTGTAAGAAACGACCAGCAGGACGATTTCAGAGAGGCCTGGAGAGACTTGCATGAACTGATGCTGAGTGAAACGAGCAGAACCAGGAGATCATCATGCACAGCAACAACAGTATTACATGATGATCAATTCTGATGGACGTGGCTCTCTACAATAAAGAATTGTCTCAAACCAGTTCCAGTTATTCACTGAAGAAAACCATATACACCCAGAAAGAGGGACATGAAATATGGGCCACAACGTAACATTTTCATGATCTTTTTGACATTTGCTTGCATTGTGTTGCCTTTCTCTGATTCTTTTTTTTTTCTTGTAGATAGGACTTTTCTTGCATAACTTCTCAAGCATTTCAACATTATTAACATGTAGTGGACTTCCTGCCATCTGGGGGAGAGGAGGGGACTGGGGGTAAAATTTGTATTGGAAAGCTTTGTAAAGATCAAGGTTGGGGAACTACCCATACATATGTTATACAAATAAAAAGCTTAAAAAAAAAAGAGATGTCGTGAGAAGAAGTAAAAGATGTCATGGAGGATGAGATGGCAAAATTTTGTCCAAGATTGGCTGTGGGGTGAAGGAAAGTGAGAAGTCAATATAGAGAAAGCCTGGGTGACTAGGAGGATGATAAGGGCTTCAAAAGATATTCAGGAGAAGGTAGGGTTTGGTATAATTATCATTATTTGGTATAATGATAATTGGGACATATTAAATTTAAGATGTCTAAGAGATATCAAGTTAAAATGTCCAGTAAGCTATTGGTAATGTGGCATCAGTTTCAGGAGAAAGATTAGAGTTGTGTATTTGAATCTATGTGTATGTCCTTTATCTGCAAATCGATGATAATTTAATCCATGGTTGCTGATGAAATCATGGAGCAACATACTCCAAGAAAAAAAGAAGAATGATGAGATCAGAGCCTTGGGGAATATACGTATTTAATGGACTGAGATAGAGATGAAGAATCATGGAAAGGAAATTGAGAAGAAATAGTCCATTATAAAAAAAATCAGAAATTGAAGGGATGCCCATTAATTGGAGAATGGTTAAACAAGATGTGGTATATGAATATAATGGAATAATACTACTGTGCAATAAGAAATAATGATCAGGGAGATTTAAAAAAACCTGGAAAGACTTATATGAACTGATACAAAGTGAAATTAACAGAACCAGGAGAACATTTCATACAGTAACAGCAACATAGCAAGATGACCAAGTATGAATGATTTAGTTCTTCTCAGGAGTATAGTGACAAAGATATGATAGAAAATACTATTCATGTCCAGGAAAAAAAACTGATGGATTCTGAATGCAGAGCTTTTCACTTTATTTTTTCATGTTTATTTCCTTTTTGGTCTGTTTCTTCTTTCATAACATGACTAATACAGAAATAATTTTTTATGTGATCACACATATATAACATATTAAATTGTTTACTGTATTAGGAAGAAAGGAGAAGAAAACTTTGGAACTCAAAATTTTGTAAAAATGAATGTTAAAAATTGTTTTTACACATAATTGAAAAAATAAAAATTTTAAAGAAAAAGAAATAGTCCAACAGGTCAGAAGAAAACCAAGAGACAATAGTATCAGAATAACCTAGAAAAGAAAAAAAAAAGGACCTAGTTATCATATCCAATACTGCCAAGAGGTCAAAAGGAATGAAGATTGAGCAAAAATCATCACATCTGACCTTTAAAAGATTTATTGGTAATTTTGAAAAGAATAGTTTCAATGGAATGAAGGTCCAAATAAGAAAAGATTAAGAGATCAACTGGGAGACTAGAAAGACGGCTGCATAAATAGAAACAGGGAAGTTTGGAAGGGGAATGAGATGAAGGTATAAAGGCAATCCTAATCCATTCATATTTGCTTATCCTAATGACTCACTGTCCCCCAAAGAAAAATAATGAAAAGTTTGACATAGGGCAGCTAGGTGGTGCAATGGATAGAACACCAATCCTGAAGTCAGGAGGACCTGAGTTCAAATTTGACCTCAGACATTTAATACTTCCTAACTGTGTGACCCTGGGCAAGTCACTTAAACCCCAATTATCTCAGAAAATTTTTTTTAAAAAAAGTATTATTTAGAGCAATTGGGTGGGGAGGAAAAGGAGGGATTTTGCTTGTACTGTTGCTGTGGGTGCCTGGGTAGGGTTAAATTCTGAATAACCTGAGGGTCCCATGAAGAGGGAATGGAGCAGCTCCCTAAAAGGCTAGCAGTGGGAAGGGACTATCCTGGGGGAGTGATGAAGAAGGTGGTATGGTTATGTTGGAGATAAATCCAATATTAACTATGAAGGAGGGAAAGAGGAGAAAAGAAGGAAGGATGCAATCCATCCTTCCACTCTAGAATTGGTGCATCCATGCTCTTGGGGTTATTCAGCAGCAACTCAGAGGACCCTGAACTCTTCTTTAAAGGCTAAAAGTTTTTCCAAAAACCTTCCTCCAGGAAGGAACTCTCTCCATCTAGGCATTCCCCCCACCTCTGTCCCAGAAGCTCCCCAGAAGTTTACTGAGCTTACTTATGTGTACCAAAGCAATTGGCCCCAGATTCTGCATTCTAAGAAGTGAAACTGCTCCCCTACGTTCTCATACTTCCCTATCCATACCCTCATCTTCACCCTCTACAAACTTACATTCATGCTTATAGGATCTCTAATTCACTCAGCAGACATTTATGAAGATCTCTTATGTGTATAGCACTGGGATGTGTCCAAGAGACCTATGAATATCATTTCTCCTCATAGTGTACAATCCAGTAAAAAAAAATTTATCACTGAATGGGTGTAGCCTCAGTCAAACTGAGACCTGTTAAGAACCTTAACTTAAAAAAGCCAAGGTCCCCCATTGCATTCAAGGCCATTCTCTTAATCTATACCTGGCCATTGGACTCAGATGATTCTGGAGGAGAAAGTGAGGCAGGTGACTTTGCACAGCCATCCCTTACTTAAATCCAATTCACTTTCCTGTCATGGCATCACCTCCCTGATGTCATGGGTCTCTTCCAGAATGAAAAGACAAACAACAGCAGTCTCTTGATGGTGATATTTCAATAGGGAAGAAAATGGATCTAAAGAGGTGAGATTCCTGGACCCCCTTTTCCATCTACTTCAGATTATTTCAACTCCAATTACTTTTGAAGGCTCCTTCCTTCTGGGGAAGGAACTCTGGGGATGGAGAGGAATTTATTTGGGGAGGAGGAATAGAAGAAAATAAAAGGAATAAAATTTTTATACTTATTTGATAGTATTTTATTTTTCCAAATACATGCAAAGATAGTTTTCGACATTCACCCTTGCAAAACTTTGTTTCAGATTTTTCTCCCTCTCTCCCCTCCCACCCCACACTAGCAAGCAATTTGATATAGATTAAACATGTGTAATTCTTCTAAAAATATTTCTGTATTTGTCATGCTGTGCAAGAAAAATCAGATCAAAAGGAAAAAAAACACAAGGAAAAAACCAAGCAAACAAAGAACAACAACAAAAACAGTGAAAATACAATGCTTCCATCCATTGAGTCTCCATAGTTTTCTCTTTGAATGTGGATAGCATTTTCTTTTTTTTAAATTAATACTTTTTATTTGCAAAACATATGTATGGGTAATTCCTAAACATAAACCCTTATAAAGCTTTCTGTTACAAATTTTCCCCCCTACTCCCCACCCCTCCCCTAGATGGCAGGATATCTACTACATGATAATTATGTTAGAATACTTAAGAAATCGAATATATGTATAGTTATTGCCACACATCATTGTTTTTGTGCAGGAGAAATCATATCTACAAGAAAGAATAATCCGATAAAGGAAATACAATGCAAGCAAACCTCGATAGAGAACATGAAAATGTTATGTTGTGGTTGTGGATAGCATTTTCAATCCCAAGTCTATTAGAATTACCTTAAATGACTTCATTGTTGAAAAGAGCCAGTCTTATCACTCTGTAAAATGTTCTCCTAGTTCTGCTAACTTCACTCAGCATCAGTTCATGTAAGTCTTCCCAGACCAAAAAAAAAATTGAGACATTGGACTCCCCAGAAAAAAATTCAAGCTATGAAAAAGCTTATGGAACTCCCAAACCTAAAAATATATAGAGTCCCTGAATAAAAGGCACTCAGAAAATCTTTTGTAGGATTTAGGATCATAGATTTGGAGCTGGAAGGGATCATAGAAGCTATCTCCCTCATTTCACAGCTAAAGAAGCTGAGGCCTAAATTAAGACAAGTATTAAAAATCCAAGGCAGGATTTGAAAGCCAAGTCTTCCTGTTGTTTGTAGTTCAGTCATTTTCAATTTTGTCTAACTCCTCATTTGGAGATTTCTTGCAAAGATAGTAGAATGGTCTACTATTTCCTTCTCTGGTTCATTTTATAGATAGGGAAACTGAGACAAGCAGGGTTAAGTGATTTGTCTAGAGTCACATAGCCAGTAAATGTCTGAGGGTGGATTTGAACTCATTTCTTCCCAACTGTCCACTGCTCTAAACAGCTGCCCTCCCAGTCCTTCTAGACCAGTATTCTTTCCAAAATAAAAACCAGATTTGGGATAGAATTGGCCACATCCCAAAGATCCCTGAAGACTCAGTCTATATAATTTGGTCTTCCCCTTCAAGGTCCAGTTCAGATATCACTTCCTTCATGAGCTGTCCACTTTTTAAAAATTAACCTTCTCCCATGCAATTAAGCCTTAACCAGTATCATGATTCTGTTTACCTGCCCATACAATAGATTGTAAACTCCACAACAGCAGGAGTTTACTCCACAATGGCAGGTCCTTTTCTAAAGACTCCCCAGTGTCTGTTTAACATTTGTAGAGTTTGCAGAACTGGAATCAAGACCATACCATGTTTCTGGCTGAGTCTCCCCTCTCACCCCTTCTTCAACAATTGTTCTAGAATTGTATATCCCTGCCTACTGTTTCTTGCCCTAAGATTCTTCCCTCTATCAATTTTTATATCCAATTTCAACTTTTCACCCTTTAGTCTCTCCAGATCCCTCAATCACTTAAGGATGAATCATGGGGGATATTGGAGAGACAATTTCTTTGTGGACTCGAGGGAGGGGGAACAGAAAGGCTCTCAGACTTTTCTCATCCCTGAATTTCCCCCCTTATTATTCCTATTCCTCACTCTCAGTATCATCTGAATAGTCTCTCCCATCCTTTCCTCCCCAAAAACTCCCCAAGTTTGTGGAAAGAATATTTGAAGAGGACTGGAGGAAGGGGTATAATTTCTTTGGGGTGGGGTGAGATGGGGTGGACCTTGGAGGAGATGAAGGGAGAAGGGGAGGGAAAAGAGGGATTGCATGTTTGAGGCCAGAAAGCAGAGCCAAATCAGGAGGAAGAAAAGCCTCCCAGTAAAGTCCCAGTAGGGAGATATGCAAAGAATTGCTAATTGCAACTAAATGAGGCCTCTTTGTGGGGGGAAGAGAGGCAGGCTGCTCTCAGCTGTCAGGGGCTACAGCCCCATTGAGAGGGGGCCTGGGTTGAAGCAGACCTGG
>JAJPUD010000893.1:171709-195116 GCA_023553655.1 Myrmecobius fasciatus
TATGCTGTGGGAAAAAGACTGGCACAAAAGAGTGGGCAGATCCAGAGAGAGGGGGTGGTTGGCTGGAAGAAGTCTCCAGTGCTCCTACCCAGCACCCAGAAGTATTTAGGGGAGAAGTCCTTCCAGAATCCTAGAAAGAGAAGTGAGTGTTAAAGATAGAATATCATGAAATCATAGAAGAGAAAAGGACCTTGGAGTCCATCCCCCTCATTTTATGGAAGAAGAAACCAAGAGAGAGATGAAGGGACTTCTCCAAAATCACAGCTGATCTGTTAATATCCTTCTCCTCCAAAGGTGTACTCAATCCCAAACTTTTCCTTTTTTGACTTCTAAATCAATGTCTGATATTCTCTTTTATCAATATGCTTTAATTTCTCCATCTGATAGGGAAAGCAAGGATAAACAGAAGGAAGGAGGCCTCTAGAAAAAAACATCTCTTCCCTGGAGATCTTTTCCAGATGGAGCAATGAGATTGATCTTAACAGTCAGTAATCAAACTGGAAATGAAAATTCAAGAATCCTGATTCTAGACTGAGAACCCTGGACTTCCCCTCCATTTATGCCCTCATTTCTATCTTTTTCTGAATCATAGTAGTCCCTCAGGAGCTAACCTAGAGTGGAGGCATTCTGTGAGCTAGTGCCCATTCAGATGCATAGCTCAACTCACCTCCTACCAGAGAGGTAATGGACTCAAAGTGCAAAATGAGATTTACTTTTTTTTTGGATGTGGCAAAAGAGTAGATTTATCTTACTTGATTATTTAATTTGTCACAAGAATTATGACTCCATGTGTATGGGTATTTATGGGAGAGAGTAATGTGGGTAAATTGGAGCTAGTGATAATTGCTTTAAAAAAAAGAAAATAATGAAAAAGTGATCACTGAAACCTTTCTTAATGCACAGAAGGAAATACAAACAAGCAAGATGTCTTTGAAAGTAGCATGTTGAATTTTAAGTCAGAAAAGTAAGATGCAAATAATAGAGGTATAGTTTCACATATAGTTCTCTTTTTTCTGTTCTACTTTGCATATGGAAGTGTTCTTTTTTGGTGATTGTTAAGCTCAAAATAAAATGAAAGTTTTTTTTTAAAGAATGTGAAAAATATTTTTAAAAATATGTTTTGCATGAGTGCACATGTATAATCTGTATCAAATTGCTTATCTTCTCAAAGAAGGGGTAAGGGGCGAAAGGAGAGAACTTGGAACTCAATTTTTAAAAAAATGAATGCTAAAAGTTGTTTTATGTGTAATTAAAAAAATAAAATATTTTTAAAAGAATGTAAGTTCCTAGAGGGCAGGAATTGTTTTACTTGCTTTTATTTGAATCTTCAGTATCTAGCAGCTAATATTATTATAATTATTAAATGGCATAATAATTGTAAAATTCCTAGAATATAGTAAATACTACATAAATGTTAACTATTATTTTGAACCCAACAGCCCAGCAAATCAAAAGTCAGGACTAATCAAGTGTGACATGAAACACAATTTATTATACCACCACTCAGGGAGGAAGAGCACATTCAGAAAGAGCACATTACATATAACCAAGGACCACAAATGGAACACACATATCAAGAATTCATGTAAAGATGTGTCCCTAGGTACATGAGTAACTGGAGCAACTTACACATTCAATGCTTCAAAGCTACTGATGTCTTTTAGTGACATAATTAGTCTGTTCTCTACTGCATCATATCTCTAGTAAGCATTAAGTTGTGTGTCTGCCAACTCTGAGGTACCACTACACACCTGTCAGATTGGCTAAAATGACAGGAAAAGATAATGATGAATGTTGGAGGGGATGTGGGAAAACTGGGACACTGATACATTGTTGGTGGAACTGTGAACGGATCCAACCATTCTGGAGAGCAATTTGGAGCTATGCTCAAAAAGTTATCAAACTGTGCATACCCTTTGACCCAGTAGTGTTTCTATTGGGCCTATATTCCAAAGAGATCTTAGAGGAGGGAAAGGGACCCACATGTGCAAGAATGTTTGTGGCAGCCCTTTTTGTAGTGGCTAGAAACTGGAAACTGAATAGATGCCCATCAATTGGAGAATGGCTGAATAAATTATGGTATATGAATGTCATGGAATATTATTGTTCTGTGAGAAACGACCAGCAGGATGATTTCAGAGAGGCCTGGAGAGACTTGCATGAACTGATGCTGAGTGAAATCAGCAGAACCAGGAGATCATTATACACGGCAACAACAATATTACATGATGATCAATTCTGATGGACATGGCTCTCTGCAGCAAAGAAATGTCTCAAACCAGTTCCAATTGTTCACTGAAGAAAACCATATACACCCAGAGATAGGGATATGAAATATGGACCACAACGTAACATTTTCATGATCTCTATTGAGGTTTGCTTGCATTGTGTTTCCTTTCTCTGATTTTCTTTTTTTTCTTGTAGACAAGATTTTTCTTGCACAACTTGTCAAGTATTTCAATATTATTGACATGTAGTGGACTTCCTGCCATCTAGGGGAGGGGAGGGGACTGGGGGTAAAATATGTAATGGAAAGCTTTGTAAAGATCATTGTTGGGGAACTACCTATACATATGTTATACAAATAAAAAGCTTTAATAAAAAAAAAAAGTTGTGTGTTTGCATACAACTGCTGGACTTTAGCTCTCCAGCATCTCCAGGGGCATGTGTTACTATCATTTGATGGGGTGTATTGACTGGAAAATTCTTTTTTTGCCCAGTTAAGGCTAAAGCTCTTTTACTGCCTTGACTAGAACTAAACCCTATGGTATACTCAAATCTAGTCATAGCAGCCTACTCATAGTAGACTAATATATAGAGTGTACTCATAGTATGAAGTATACTCATAGCCTACCTATAGTAGCATACTCATAATATACTAGTATATATAGTATACTCATAAAACATAGTACACTCCCATCCCATCTGTAGTAGTATACTCATAATATAATAGTATATTCCTAGCCTACCTGTAGTAGCATATTCATAATATACTAGTATATATATTATATTCCTAGCCCATCTATAGTAGCATAATATAATAAGCTAGTATGTATCGAATAGTCATAGTACATACTTTGCTCATAGCCCATCTATAGTAGTATACTCATAATATGCTAATATATGCAGTATATTCCTAGTTCACTTATAGTAGCATACTCATAATATACTAATATATATATATATATAGTAGACTCCTAGCCCAACTATAGTAGTATACTATACTAGTATTTATAGAATACTCATAGTATATAGTGTACTCATAGCCCACCTATAGTAGTGTGATGGATGGCAATTTTCTAAAGTGATGGTGAATTTAAGAGTTCTGACTGCTCCTACCCAGAGAAAAGGATGAAAGTTATAGGATATATGATAAGATATGAATCACTTTGATTCACTTCATTCACAGGAGAATGTTGTCAAGAATTGATTGATCATTTTAAGCTGCATCATGTGACTGACTCCTAAGCCAGAAAAGGCATCTCTGAGAGATCTAAATTATTAGTATATTCATTACTATCATCTTGACAATTATGAGTCATAATAATTTTTCCTTAAATCATAAGGAACAGGGGGATAAAATGAGATAAGGTACACACCCCCAAGGAGCTGAGCTTACAAGTTCTCATATTACTCCAGGACAAGGGATGGTACATATCAGACGCCACAGACTTAGAGACTCAATTCCATAGAGACTACCCATCATTCTGGGATTATGTATCAATCTTCACAGGGGACTAGTAAAACATGATAATCTGAACTGGGTTGTAGATCTTTAAAATTCTTGTATCTTTTGAAAACAGAAGGTGGCTAAGTGGGCTCAGTGAGTAGAGCACTAGGCAGGAAGATCTGTGTTCAAATCTAGCCTTAGACACTAGTTGTGTGACTCTGGGCAAATCACTTATTTCTGTCAGCCTTAATGCACTAGAGAAGGAAATGGCCAATCACTTCTGTATCTTTGCCAAGAAAACTCTGTGGACAGTAAAGTCTCTGGAGTCAGAAAGAGTCAGACAGACTGAACAATACAACAATCCTTTGAAGGTAGCAAGAAAGTGCATTGGATGATGTCCTAAGATCAGAGAACAAAAAAGGCTAGCAGAAATCTCAGAGGCTAAGATTAAATTTATTTTCTTATCTTTTTTCCTAGTGCTGAGTTGAAATTCCTTGCTCCAGTCTTTCTATACTCAGATGGTGTAATTGATATCCAAGGTCAGATACTGAGAAGTCAAATTCCTCTAGTATGGTTCCCAATGGACTCTATCCCACAGATTCTCAGTTGCTTGGATTATTTCTGAAGCTAACACCACTATGGACAGCTAGGGAACCCCATGAATACCATGAATAGAACACCAGATCTAGAGTCAGGGAATCCTAAGTTCAAATCCAGCCTCAGCTACTCAGTAGCTCTGTGACCTTGAGCAAGCCATCTAACTCAGTTTCCTTATCTGTAAAATGAGCTGGAGAAAGAAATGGCAAATCACTCCAATATTTTTGCCAAGAAAATCCCAAATAGAGCTAGGCACTACTGAACTGCCTCAACAACAAAAACATTCCCTAACCATAAATTGGAATGAAGTTATCATTTAGGGGAGACAAGACACAATCAAGAGATGCCTTCCCCCTGAGCTTATCTCCAATATGCCCTTTCTTTATCTTTATCCTTTTTATGTTTTTTTTTTTTTGCATACAGTTGTTTTCATTTGTCTTCCCCATTAGACTGTGAACACCTTGAAAGCAGGGTTTTTGTTTGTTTGTTTGTTTGTTTAGAGGCAGAGGATTTTTTTTTTCCTTTTCTTTAATTTCCAGAACTTATCTATAAGAAATGACCAGCAGGATGATTTCAGAGAGGCCTGGAGAGACTTTCATGAACTGATGCTGAGCGAAATGAGCAGAACCAGGAGATCATTATACACGGCAACAACAAGACTATATGATGATCAATTCTGATGGACATGGCTCTCTTCAACAATGAAATGTTTCAAACCACTTCCAATTGTTCAGTGAAGAAAGCCATATACACCCAGAGAGAGGGATATGAAATGTGGACCACAACATAACATTTTCATGCTCTCTATTGATGTTTGCTTGCATTGTGTTTCCTTTCTATGATTTTTTTTTCTTGTATATACGATTTTTCTTGCACATCAATGATAAGGGTGGAATTATGTATACATATATTCCATTTGTCAAGTATTTTAACATAATTAACATGTAGTAGATTTCCTGCCATGGGGGGGTTAGGGGGGAAATTTGTAAAGGAAAGCTTTGTAAGGGTCAATGTTGAAGAATTATCCATACATATGTTTTGCAAATAAAAAGCTTTAATTAAAAAAATTTTTTTAAAAATTCCAGAATTTACGAAGGGCAAAGGAAATTGGATTACAGCCAAGAATAAGTTACCCAGCTAGAATGAGCATTATCTTCCAGGGAAGAAGATGGTCTTTCAATGATATAGGAGAATTTCACCTATTTCTACTGAAAAGACCAGAACTAAACAAAAAATTTGATCTACAAACACAGAACACAAGAGAAACATAAAAAGCTTCAACTTTCCAGCCCCAAATCATCTATATATGGTACCATCAGTTGCAACAAATGGAGAAGATTTGAATGCTGCAGTTTAGTTCATTTGGCTGGGCAGAATACTTTCCAGGGATGTCCACATTGATAATGAAGTTGACACATGCATTGTCAGAACTAGCTCAGTGTATGGGAGTTTCTGAGGGAAAGTGTGGAAAAGAAGTATTTGACTGAATATTAAACTGAAGATTTACAGACCCTTTTGTGATGACCTCATATGTATACCTGTGAAATCTGGACAGTATTCCAGCACCACGCTAGGAAATAGAATATCTTCCATTTGAATTGTTTTAAGAAGATTCTGAAGAACACCTAGCAGAATAAGATACAATACATTGAGATCCTTTCTTGAACTAAACTGCCAAGAATTAAAACTCTACCACAACTCTGTTGGCCTATCCACATTGTTTGAATGCCAAGTGTATGGTGGCCAAAAATACTATTTTATGGAGAACTCATACAGTACAGGCTTTCTGACCCCCATCAGAAAAACAAGGTTACTTGCAAGATCTCTTAAGAAATTTAGAATTAATTTCGTGACATGTGAAATACTGGCATAGGATCATCTAGAATGGCATGCCATCATCAGAGAAAGTGCTGTGCTCTATGAACAAAGCAGAATTTCAGCAGCTTAAAAGAAATGTGAGAATGGCAAAGTTAGAGAATTCACCCCCAAATATTCATATGAACTATTTGTGCCCAACCTGTAGTTTCTTTTCCAGCTTATTTTACAGATGAGGAAACTGAGGCAAACAAGTGACTTGGCCAGGGTCACACAAATAATAAGCGTCTATGGTCAAATTTGAACTCATAAAGGTGAGTCTTCCTGGTCCCAGGCTAAGAACTTTATCTATTGTGCCACCTAGATACCCTTTAGTACATTATAATTGCTTAAGTATTTAATATTTGTTGAGGACTTATTAGTTAGACAACATTTATGTAGATGCTGTATAAATTATCATGTTCTATCCTAAAGAAGAATCCAAAACTTAAGGACATTAAATGCTCTGCCTATGTGTAGATACATCTATACTGCATGTACAAGCATGTGTGTATGTATGCATTTACAGTATGCAGGAATAATAAAGTAATATATAAATGTATATATGTTGCATGTATGTAATGTACATACACATATCTATGTATCTGTTAATTCATCTATTCCTAACAAGTATAGTCTAATAATGTGAATATACATTGTATTTTCAGGTAGAATGTAAGCTCTATGAGGGCAAGAATTGTTTTATTTTTTGTCTTTGTATATACCTTGTTTTTTAGATCATAGTAGATGCTTGTTGAATTGATTTACATCATTATCAATTTAAACAAATGTTAAACAATATAATGAATTTGCCATTTCAATTATAGGAGTTTTCATTCCTTTAACACAATAGTGAAAAGCATAAATTCACACTCCACTCAACAGAACAGAAGAAATGCTTATAGGATATTAAGTGGCTCTCCTGGGTCAGGTTTGTTAGTTGACATGAACAGGAGCCACAAAAGATAGGCAAGCATAGATTAGTTGTGATATGAAACACTGAAAAGTATACCCACACCAATTATATCACAGGTTTTTTCTAGCATTATTTTTGTTGAATAATTTCTTGTACTTGGTTCAAAAATGCAAATCAGTTTTGTACAGTATGGCCCTTTAGACTAGCCAAATTAGTTTTAGTTTTAATGAAGACCAAACAAGAAACCTCATGGGAGCTCATCAAATTTTACCTTTGAGCATGTTTTATTTACTTTTATTTTATCATTTATATTTGCAAGGGAACACCATGCTCATATCCTAATCCTGCATTCCTGAAGTAGGAAGGAATGGAATTAGGAAATGTGGGGGAACTGATGCAAATATAATATGAAAATATACCTCTGGCCATGACTAATATTGTAAATGACAATTTACAATTAAAGAATTAAGGAATGTTATGAAGATATTTTACTTTGCTATAAAAATCATTGATCAGATTTGTGAACAAGAAGAATATTTTAAGGCCAGAAAAAAACTGATTGGGAGGGCACGGAGTCAATTTTTTTCCTGCTAAGTACAGATATTTACATGAAACTTATTTAATCAAGCAATAATATACTATTCTTCAATTACTTTATGCTATAAGAAAACAATTCAAGTCAAATTCATATCCTTGTCACTTGTCACATGTTCTAATTGGTTATTGGGATTTTCAGTGCAAAGTTGGCTTCTTCAGGTAGAAGTCCCTTATTGGCATGCTATGAGCATCCCAGTGGTTAATTTCAACAACTTACATTGGCTGAGTTCCTTCTTCCATTTGATGGCTCAACTGAAGCTTGATGTTTATGGTGGAAATTGTCTTGATTTCTTTAGATGAGATGAGCATCCAAGGAGTTTGAAAATGTGTTTTAATTAAGATTCTGCTAAATTTTACCAGACACCTACTTGGAAAACAAAGCAACTGAATAATTAACTCTGATGAGAGCAGATGCTGTTCTAATGACAACCTGTTACTGCTCAAGTGCACCATTAGCTGTTTTACTATGTTCTTTTAATATGTCCAGAGCTCCTCTGCTAATGAATATATTGATAGCCATGTCCTTGAAATAGTTCTTCATTCTGAATTGTTGTAAAAGATATTTTTAGCATCTGCAAAATTCTCAATTTAAATAGTTTTTGTTCCCTTCCCCCATACTCTGCCCCTCATCTATGTGGCATGTGTTTGGAACTAAACACTTCTTTAGTTATCCTTGTGGGATTATTTTAGCCATACATCAAGTGAAGCTTACAAATTGATGAAAATCTAATGATGCATTTATTTACAGATGTGCAGTTTAGTTGCCTTTTATGTTGTAGGGTAGGAAGAGTTTAAAGCCTTCTGCCCTCCACCCCTCACATGTAATGCAACCAGTCATTCAATCAACAAAGTAAGTAAAAAAAAAGATCATCAAAAAAAAAAAATTCCAGAATTTAACATAGTGCCTGGCACATAGTAGATGCTTAATAAATGCATATTGACTTGACCAGACTTCACAAAGTGTTCTCTTCTGAACTATTTCCTTATTTGTGTGATCCTTAACCTTTTCTTACTTGGTCCTTGGAAACTGTGGAGAGGAGAGAAAGCTAAGAGGACTTTCTTCACCAAATATCTCCTTTTCTTTGTCTAGATGTCAATTTTTGTTATCCCATTACCCCCTTCCTTCCAAATCCACTGCCTCAGTTTTCTCTTTTTCAGGTATTAAAAAATATAGTTTTATGTATGGAAGAATTGCATATGTTTAACATGTATTGGATTACTTGCTGTCTAGGGGAGAGGATGGGGGATAAGGGGAGGAAGAAAAATTTTGGAACACAAGTTTTGCAAAGATGAATGTTGAAAATTATATATGTTTTGAAAATTAAAAAAAAATTCTACCAATTTCTGTGGGAGGAGGCTCTTCCGGAATCCTTATTCTATGTGCTTTATCCTTGGGAATTCCACCTCTCTACCTTGTAGGTGGCTTATCCCCACAACCCAAGACCAGTTTTTCACTTCTATCTTTCTCGGGTTGTTTTTTCTCTCCCTAGCTTCAATCAAACTGAGACTTATTAAAAATCTTAGCTTAAAAAAAGACCAAGATCTCCCAATGCTTCCAGGACCATCTCCAATCATCCTGATTTATATCTGGTCACTGGACAAAGATGGTTCTGGAGGGGAAAGTGAGGCAGGCGATCTTGCACAGCCTTCCCTCACTTAAATCCAATTCACTTGCATGTCACAGCATCACTTCCCTGATGTCATGGTCCTTTTTGAGGATGAAGGACAAACAGCAATAACAGCTAGTAGTGTGTTCAGAGACCCTTCCTTCCATCACCCAACCCTCAGGCTGCAAAGGCACTCACTCTGGTTCTAGCCCCAAAGTGCTCCCCCTCCCCATGCCCCCAATCCCTCCCCAAAGAGTCCTAATCCATCTCACCCAGCTGGAAGCCCCTAAGCTGCCTTTTCCGCTGCCTTCCCCAGCCTGCTGCGGGTTCTGCAGCTTTCTATACCACCCTTGGCAGGAGCTGTGTTGTACAAGCGGGAGAGAGCAGGCCCCTGCAAAGAGGTCATCATTGGTGCTTAAGGCAGTTTCCAGCTCCAGCAGCCAGTTCTGGAAACCAAAAGGGAGGCAGCACCCCCGCCCCCTGGGTTTCTCCTCTTACTGGGCATTATTCTGGCTCCATCCCCACATACACACTCTGCATCCAGCTCTGAGACTGAGGACAGAGCCAGACTGGGGAAAGGAGGAAGTCTGGTTGAGAATAGAGTAAAAGTAAGAATACCACACTTGACAGCTGCTTGTTCAACAAGCATTTATTAAACACCAACTATGTACCAGGCACTGTGCTAGGGATATCCCTTCCCTCCCCCAAAAAGAGGCAAAAAAAAAAAAAAAAAAAACCCAGTCCTCTGGCTGGAAGGGCCAATCCTCCCAGTTTCGGTGTTAGTAGGCTACTTAACCCAGACAAAAGTTTGGAGAGTAAATGTTACTCAGAATGTATTCTTATCTTCCTCTCTAACCATAAGACACCCTCCTCCCAATCAGGTCACTAATGTGGGTGGTTAAAAAGAGAGTAAAAGTTGCCTAGGGAATGGGCAAGAACGCAGCAGAGAGTGAGGGGTATAATAAGGGAGATGGTGAAGATTGGGAACAGAGTAATGGGAACTAGGAGCTGAGGGCTAGGCTAGAAAGCCTAGAAAATTTCTGAGAGATTCTTAGGGGAGCTGGCATGTGGAATTACGCAGAAGTTCTTCCTTGGATTGGAAATATAGTTTAGCATCACTTCCTGGCCCCCATCCTGGTTTCCTTCTTAATTTTCACTTTAACCCTGTATCTTTCCCCACCTACTTTTCAAGAAATATATTTCCCTTTTAATCATTTCCTCCACTCTTTTTCTCTCTAGAACTTCCCCCCTTTCCCCTAATACTTCTGTCCAAGAACCTCTCCCTGAACCCTACTTCCATTCCTTTTTTTAACTAGGAAATTTAAAGGAAGCCAACCTTTTGCTAAGAGCTGCAAAAGGAGGGAATGGCCCCAGGGGGGGGGGGGAGGTTACGCTGCAAGGAGGTCTGTTTGTAGTTCAGATTTTTGTCATTCTAGGACCTGCAGGCTCTCTCTTAGGGAGGGGCCAAAGAAGGGGTGAAGTGGGGTCGGAGCCCTTAGGGCACCAGCTGCAGGGAAGGAAAACTTCCTGGGGAGGCTGAGAAAACGTCTCCCTCTTGCCCCTTACTTTGGTAATGACCACCTTCAGTCCCAAAATGTAACACCCCTCCCCACACACACTGAAACTTTTGGAATCTTGGTGGAGCTGGGAGCAAACTTCATTTTACAGATGAAGAAACTGAGTTACAGAGAGGGATAACTACATGTCCACTTTCTCCTAAGAATTTATTCAAGCTATTTCATGTTTCTTTTTCTTTTCTTTTCTTTTTTTTTAAAGGCAACTGGGGATAAGTTACTAGCCCGGGGTCACACAGCTAGCATGTGTTGAGCATCTGAGGCTGGATTTGAACTCAGATCCTCCTGATTTCAGGGTCAGTGCTCTATCCATTGAACATCTAGCTGCCCCTATTTTACATAGTGAACCTGTATCTGATTGCTTGCTGTTTTGGGAAGGAGTGGGGAAGAGGAGAAATGAGGGAGAAAAATTTGAAACACGATGACTGCAAAAGTGAATATTGAAAACCATCTTTGCATGTATTTTTTTGGGGGGAATACTATTAAAGAGAGGGGGGGAAAGAACTTATTCAAGCTACCATGAAATGAAATATAGATAGACACTCAGAAACTCAACTTACCTGTTTTTCTCAGCTCTCACCTCTTTTGGGTTTTAACTTTTAAAATCTGACCCCCAACTTTACCTTTCCAACATTACTCCCATTCTTGCATTGTTCGATCCAGTTTAACTGGCCTTCTATCTGTTCCTCATGTTTAATACTCCAGTATCCTCTCACTTTGCCTTTTTCCTAACTGTGCCCTTTCCCTAGAATGCTTTCCCTCATCATCTCTGCCAAGAGAATACCTCTCTCTTCCTTTAAAATGCAATTCAAATGTGACTTGCTGTGTCAAGTTTTTTTCTGGTCCCCTCATTACTTTGTATTTATTCTGAATATATTTGTAGTGTATGGTTTAATGTCTCTCTTTCCACTCTCCTTACCTTCCTACTTCCCCTTAGAATTTAAGCTATTTTTTGAGTAGGTAATTGCTTCAACATTTATTATATTGTAACTCCAGCACCAAGTACACAATAAAGGATCAATCAATGTTTGTTGATTGATGCATTGATAGATTGATTCGCTCCCACTAATGTTAGAGATCTCTTAAGTGCTCTGATTCCTGCAGATTAAGGGCTGCAAATGCTGTGGAGTGACTAAACAAACCATCATGTTCATTCCCAGTACACACTTTAAAGTGTCTCCTTAATTTCTTTTTCTTTGTTCTCTTAAGATAAGTAAGACTCCTGAGGACTATTATTTTCCCCCCAGAACATTTCCAGTCTTTATCTCATTTCACCTCAACTTTCACCCAACTGCCTAGAAAATCAAATGTTAACTACCAAATTGCTCTAGAATTGGGGGGTGGGAGAGAAAAGAAAGGAAAAGATCTAGTGAGCTTCTGATTTTATTTACTCATTCTAAAATGCTCCTTTCTCCCCTCAAGGCCATACCTGATCTAGGAATAGCTCTACAGGAAGTAAACATTTGGTGACTTCTCTAGGAAGAACTCTATTGAGTCAGAGAGTAGTGAACCTGGAAAGATCCTTAGACACCACCTAATCCTGCCTCCTTATTTTACAAATGGGTAAACCGAGGCAGATAACATTAATTAGTCTTGCACAGAGTCACATATTGTTGTTATTGTTTGACCTTTGTTCCCAAAAAGGACCATGGCATCAGGGAAGTGATGCCATGATATGCACATGAACTTGATTGAAGTGAGGGAGGGCTGTGTAAAATCACCTCACTCACTTTCCCCTCCAGAGCCATTTGGGTCCAATGGCCAGATATAGATTAAGATGACTGGAGATGGTCCTGGATACAGTGGAAAAACATTGATCTTTTTAAGCCAAAGTCATATTTAGTGATTAAAGGCTAGGTAGCAATCCAACTGGAACTGGTCAATTGGGAAATGTCCTCCTTCTTGTCTGTAGTCATATGACTTTATTGTCAAGGCTATAACTGGGACCCTGGTCTCCTGATTCCTGGCCCAAGGTTCTTTCTATTCTGTCAGTCTCACCACTTGGCCTGGCATAACACCCTTTCCATTTCTTTAAGAGATCCTATCTCGTTTAATTGCCCGACTTTAGAAGAAAGGGTCATCACACAAGGGAGACTTCTACCTATAGCAAAAACAGGACTGGTAAACAACTGAGTGGAGTTACAACCTGAGGGGCAGTTACAGTCTGAGAGAGCAGCCATTGATAATTTAGGTAGAGAAGCACATAGCCATGAAATTTGGGCACTGTACCAGGCATTTCTTGGGTACTATGGGGAATACTGATGCTCTTACATATACTCCCTTCTCCTACCTGACACAATGGCATCTCCTGTCTGACCTAAGGTATCTTTGACCATCCTGTCTCCAATCATAGGATGGGATGGGGTAGAAGAAATGGAGGATTCCACAATTAGGGTTAAAATAATTTTACTGACATGGGAGATACTGGAAGAGGGAGTATTGGGTGGGTGGGTGGGGTTGAAGAGGGTTCTTGAAGGAGGAAGAGGAAGAAGAAAGCTGAAACATAGATCAGGTCAAGTAAATGAGTCAAGATATCAGAAAGGAATGAATTTAGAGGGACTACTCTAAAATGTGGAGTCATTGTGTATTGGGGTGAGGGTGGGAGGCAGGACAGACGTCAGTTATGTAGTCTCTGAAGACATCAGGGGAAAGATTTTATTAGCATCTCATACTAATTCTAGGCCATCCTGGATCACTGTCTTGTAGTTGCAGAAAGTTTGCAAAACTCAATGAGCTATGTGCTATGCCATGGAGGATTATTCAAGGTGGACAGGCCATAGTAAAGAGTTCCCACAAAAGATAATCTACTGGAAAAGGAAGTGGCATACCCCTCAAGTATCCTTGCCCAAAAAAACCCCAAAAAAGCTTGCCAAAAAAGCTTCCAAAAGAAGAAGCCAGAATACTCTAGTCCATAGGGTCACTAAAAGTCAGACACAACTAAAGGATTGACTACCACTAACCAATCCTAGAGAGAGATCCTCCATCACTGGCAAAGCTTTATTGATAATAAAATATTCTTAATCCTTTACACTCATATAATATTTTTATGGAAATTCATAATTGCTGTGCAGTAGTAGCTAGAAATCTGTTGTTAGAACTCATAAAACCTTGAGTTAAGTCCTGCCTCTGACTGTGATCTTGGACCTTGTGATGTCTCAGTTCTTTGGGTTTCTCTGGAAAACACTAAATTGCACAAAGGTACTGCCTACATTGGTATCGAGTTTTCTCATTTGGAACTTCCCTAATATTAGGACCAAATCCTCATGTTGAGCCTCAAGTTGTCAGGGAAAAGATTACTCTGCCGCTCTGCCCAAGGTCTTTTTTTTAAACTTTATTTTACAGTTTCAGAAATAGGGAGGTTCAGAGAAATTAGGTGACTTGCTCAAGATCATTCAACTGGTAAAGGGGTAGATCTCAAGCTAGAACTCAGGTCTTCTGGTTTTTAGTCCACATCATTGTTCAGTGAGCTATGGTGTTAAAGAAATGAATCATCTCTACTCCCTCCCCCCACCTCGCTTTTAGGAATAGTGGTGGAAGAAGCCATTCAATTGTTGGTCTATTCACCCCCATACTTTATAACATCACCTTGCGCTCTTTTAAGACATTAACATCCCAAAATAAGGTCCAAATGGATTCGTGATCTAGACATAAAGAATGCTATAAAAACAAATTAGAATAACGTAAAATGGTTTACCTCTCAGATCTGTGGAGAAGGAAGGAATTTGTGACCAAAGAAGAACTAGAGATCATCATTAATCACAAAATAGATAATTTTGACTATATCAAGTTAAAAAGTTTTGTACAAACAAAACTAATGCAGGCAAGATTAGCAGGGAAGCAATAAACTAGGAAAACATTTTTACATTCAAAGATTCTGATAAAGGCTTCATTTCTAATATATATATAGAATTGACTCAAATATATAAGAATTCAAACCATTCTCCAATTGATAAAAGGTCAAAAGATATGAACAATTTTCAGATGAAGAAATTGAAACTATTTCCAGTCACATGAAAAGGTGCTCCAAATCACTATTGAGCAGAGAAACGAAAATTAAGACAACTCTGAGATACCACTACACACCTGTCAGATTGGCTAAGATGACAGGAAAAGATAATGATGAATGTTGGAGGGGATGTGGGAAAACTGGGACACTGATATATTGTTGGTGGAACTGTGAATGGATCCAATCATTCTGGAGAGCAATCTGGAACTATGTTCAAAAAGTTATTAAACTGTGCATACTCTTTGACCCAGCAGTGTTTCTACTGGGCCTATATCCCAAAGAGATCTTAAAGGAAGGAAAGGGACCCACATGTACAAGAATGTTTGTGGCGGCCTTTTTGTAGTGGCAAGAAACTGGAAACTGAAGGGATGCCTATCAATTGGAGAATGGCTGAATAAATTATGTTATATGAATGTTATGGAATATTATTGTTCTGTAAGAAACGACCAGCAGGATGATTTCAGAGAGGCCTGGAGAGACTTGCATGAACTGATGTTAAGTGAAATGAGCAGAACCAGGAGATCATTATACATAGCAACAAAACTGTACGATGATCAATTCTGATAGACATGGTTCTCTTCAACAATGATGTGATTCAAACCAGTTCCTATTGTTCAGCAATGAAGATAGTCACATACATCCAGAGAGAGGTCCGTGGGACCTGAGTGTGGACCACAACACAGCATTTTAATGCTTTCTGTGAATATTTGTTTACATTTTGTTTTCCTTAGGTTTTTTTTCTCTTTCTAGATCTGATTTTTCTTGTGCAGTAAGATAACTGTATATATATATACATATATTGGATTTGTCATATAATTTAACATATTTAACATGTATTAGATTACCTATCATCTAGGGGTGGGAGTAGAGGGAAGGAGGGGAAAAACTTGGAACAAAAAAAATTTTGCAAAGGTCAATGTAGAAAAATCACTCATATGTTCTGTAAATAAAAAGCTTTAATAAAAAAAAGACATTAGCATCAAAGTTCAACAATCTCTGGAACCTTACATATCAGATTGGAGAAATGTGGGGACAATGAATCTTAGAAATAGAGAGAATGATTGTAGAGAGGAAAAGGAGAGAGAAAAAAGAAGGGGAAATAGCAAATATGGTACCTAAGATTGTCACAAAACCCCAACATACCAAAAAATACCCACTTATGGCACTGATATCAGTTATTCCAGTTTTAGATGGAAAAATTTGATTCTCTTCAAAATGGAATTTTTTTCTCCTCTGTTCATCCTTTTAACTCATCCTCCATCTTCCCCTTCATTGTTCACTGGTGGGAAGGTAATAATGGTTAGTGATTGTTACCTTAATTTTTCATTTTTAGGGGAAGGGAGTGGGGACTTTAGGGACTTTAATAGAGTGACTGAATTACCCCATTCATCATTTTCAATTCTCATCTTTTTTCCTCTTGTTTTGGGGCACCCCCACCTTGCAATTTCTACATACTGGTCCCCCACTACTCACCAGTCCTTTGGATTAGCCAGAGTTTTCCTCCTTAACCAAACTTAACCCCAGAATTATCTCCTAATTAGCTTTTCTGGACAGCTAGCATAGCTAGGGGCTTCAGGTGGGGGCTGGGGAAATCAACACCTCTCCTCCCCCCTTTACTATAAAGATGAAGTACTGGGAGAAGGAGAAGAAAAAGGGATGGGGGTTGGGGAAGAGGCTGGGTCCTTGGGTAGTAAATCAGAGCTGGTCTCCCAGATCAAGTTCCCTGTGATTTCTGAAGTCATCCCCCTCCCTTTTCCCCCCACCTCCTCCCTGAGTTCCAAGGTTTCAATTCTTCCCTGAAAAGCAGTGGGGCCTCCTTTCAAACCAGCCCAGCTCCTCCAACTCCCAACAACAGCTTAGGTTACAGGAAAGAAAGAAGAGGAGGGGGAAAGAGGGCCCAGCTTGGAAAGAAGGGGGAGAAGTTCTGGCAGAGGAGAGGGTAAAAAGAAGGGAGAGGGGGAGAAAGGGATCATGAGATTCTAGGTCTAGAACTGGAAGAGAAAGGGAGAGTAGCTAAAGAGGAGAGAAAAAAACATCCTCCATCTAGACTCTGCTAGAATTCGTGGCAGGGAACCCCCAAAGCAGAGCTTTGCCTTGGATTCCTATAGTCCTCCCTACTCCCATCCCCCCTTTCCCTGGCTTTCTTATTTCTTTCACTCTTGTTTGGGTGAAGCAGATTCTGGGGAAAAGGAATCCAGGGGGTGGTCAAACCTGAGTTCTTTATCCAGATCATTTTCCTCACATAGAGATTAGGACCAGACTAATAGGAAGGGCATCTAAATCCCAACACCTCTTCCCCTTCTCTTCTATCTCCCCTCCCCAACCCAAATCATTAAAAAACAAACAAAAAAAATGTTCTATACCCAAAATCTGAGCCATCAAAGGGATGACTTCAGAAAACCAATAATCTTCCTCTAGTTAGCATCTCCTGACTCGACATTTCCCGTACATCTTCTCTTGTCTGAGCCTGGACTAATTAAGAACCTTAATTAATAGATCATCTGTTCTATCTGCTTAATCCTTTTATGTCCCATTTTACAGTACATAGTCACTGGAGAAGGGAACTGGAGCTGGAGCTGGAGGAATAAAGAAAAGGAAAATCATCTGAGATCAGCTTTCCTTTCCCTTCTTTCCTTGGCAAAAGTCAAGTAATTGGGGGCATATAGGGTTGCAATCTAGTTTTGCCCCGGGGAATGGTCTCATCTTGCAGTATGGTCCCTCACCACTCTAAAGAGAAACCTGAAAGTGGAAGAATCTACATGTGGTCTAGGAAGGATTTGTATTGGGGCACTGAGAGACAGGGAAAGCAAGATACATTCTGGCTTTATTGCAAATGAGAAGGAGCAGGAGGATGGGAGCATTCCCCAACCCCCATATAGGAGAAAGAGCACTGGCTTTGGGGTCAAGAAAGTTGGTTCAAATTTTCTCTCTTATACTACCACTCCTGCTGTGGGCAATCCTTTTCATTTCTATAGACCCCAGTTTCCCCATTTGTAAATACCTCTGAAATCTCTGAGCTCTAAATGGGTGTCTTGTGATAATACATCTATGATCTTTGATGTATTCAATGACTAGTCATTCCTCTAAGAGTCTCTATGGGGAAGTTTTAGAAGGATGCTGGATGTCTTCTGGGATTAAGGAGTGAATACAGCATATCTCCCAAAATTCTAGAGGCTAAGATAAAAGCAATAACTTCCCAGCCTCATTGTTTCTAAAATGAGGGGAATGTGTCTTAGGAAGACTAACAGCAATAATAGCAGGTGTTTGCTTCATATCTAAAGGTTTGCAAAGTGCTTTTTAAATCAACATTATAAAATTTGAGTTTCATAAAAACCTGAGTTCATATCCTGCCTCATACAATTAGTGACCCTGTGACTCTGGATAATCACGTTTTAACCTCTGTGTATCTCAGGTTACTTATTCGTAACATAAAGATAATAATAGCACTTACCTCCAAAGTTATTGTGAGGATAAAATAAGTTAACATTTTCAAAGCATTTTTTGCAGACCTTATAGTACTATGTAAATTCAATGATGATGATGATGATAGTGGTGATGGTGATAGTGATAATTATTTATGATGCCTTTATTGCTAGATGTAGAGATTAAGTAACCAGATAAGTTACGTAACCAGTTTAAGATCACAACAGAGAGTGTATAAGAAGAAGAAACTTCAATCTGGGTTTTCTAATTCCAACCCATCTTCTTTCCCACAACTCCCTTTCTATGCTAAGATTCTGTGATTCTATGATCTCGAAGTAACCAGATATGGCCAGGAAGGAGGGGGCAGGGAAGAGTTTTGGAAGAAGTTGGAGGGAATGGGAATTGGGAGGATGAAAAGACAATACATGTATTAATCACCTCAAACATGAAGATCTATTTCCTATGGGTAAGTAGCTACCTTCACTATCCCTCTTTTCCTGCCCCTCTCCCAACATACCCCTCTCCCTAAGGAAGTGTTTGGTGTATAGGAGGAAGGTTTTGCAGTTAAATGGTGGAACAGAAATCAGAGCCCATGAGTTCACTGACTTTGCCCTTATTTGAACCTGATCAAGTCTCTTTACTTCTTGGATTTATCCCTTTTAAAAATGAGGATAGAATTCTGAGTTCTATGAATCAGGGCAGATCAAAGTGAGCACAAACAATTTATACAACATTGCAAAGGAAAATAATTTTAAAAGATTTAAAAACTTTGATCATGTGAGCAGGCTGATTTCAGAAAAGCCTAGAAAGATTTACATGAACTGATGCTGAGTGAAATGAGCAGAAGCAAGAGAACATTGTACACAGTAACAACATGATTATGTGATAATCAATTGTGATGGACTTGGCTCTTTTCAATAATTCGGTGATTCAAGGTAATTCCAATAGATTTGGGATGGAAAATTCCATTTGAATCCAGAAAAAGAATTATGGAGATGGGAAATAGATTAAATCTTGTTGTTGTTGCTGCTTGCTTACTTGCTTTCTTTTTCTTTCTCATATCCCCACCCTCCTTGATCTGATTTTTCTTGCACAACAGGACAAAAATGGAAATATTTTTAAAAGAACTGCACATATTCAACCTATATCAGATTGCCTGCTGTTTTGGTGGGGTGGGGATAAGGAACGCAGGAGAAAAAAATTGGAACACAAGAGTTTTACAAAAATATATGTTGAAAACTACCTTTACAGGTATTTGGAAAAATAAATTACTATTTAACAAACAAACAAACAAACAAACAACAACAACAAAAACCCAGACTCTGATCATGACCAAGCCTGTCTCTTAAGGATCTATAGATAAAACCTCTTACCTCCCTTCTCACAGAGACAATGATACATATTTAATTTTGGACTCATCCATTTGTTTTGTTTTGCTTGAATATATATATATATATATGCACATATATGTACATGTGTGTCACAAGTTTCCCCTTTCTTCTGGTTAAAGAGGGGAGAAGAGGAGAGGGAGAAATGTTAACATTTGTGATAAAAAAAAGAAAGATCAAAGAGGACCATTGAAATATTTTAAAAGCACACCGAAGAGAATAGAGGGAAGCACCAAAAAATGGACAGTTCTGAAAGTAATGCCGAAAATGTAATATATTCTTTAAAAAAAATAAGGGATGTGACATGAAGATTCCCTTTCATATAGAATATTCCTTTTATGTTCTGTGTGTATGAGAATGCTCTTTTTTGGTGTTTAAGTTCAGAATTTTTAAAAAAAATAACTTTTTCTAAAGTTTAAAAAAAAGATACCTGTGTCCTACTTACCTGAGTACCACAGTAAGATCAAATGAAATATAATATGTAAAAATATTTTTCATGTAGTAAAAAATAAAAATAAAAATGGTACAAATAGAGGAAACAAGTTAAAGCTACCTTTCTAACATTCTACCTTTCCCTCCATCTGACAATACCCTACTTTAATAGTTTATCTCACACTATTCCCCTTTACAAGCAATACTTTCAATTCCCTTGTATAGTTCCTAGTCTTGTTCTAATCTTGCTCCTGTCTTTTCTTCTACTTGGAATGTTCTTTCCCTATTCTGAACCTTAATCCTATTGAAATCTAATCCATTTTTTTTTTTTTTTTGTTTTTTGTGAAGCAATTGGGGAATTTAAACCATTTTTAAAACTTAGCTCAGATGCCACTTTTTTTTTAATGAAGCCTCTTTTGAACATAGCATTTTATTTGTACTTAGTTCCTTTTTATATATTATGTGTATTATGTAAATATAAATGAATATTAAAAATTATCAAGTGCTTACTTTGAACAAAGTTTTATGCTAAATTATGTGAATACCAATAGAAAATCAAGATTATACCATATCTCAAAGAGCTTAAGTTCTAAGGGAGGGAGAGGGAGCACAGATATAAGATGCTCCCTTAGTTAAGAGAGTTAAATGAAAAGGCCCATTAGTCCCTAGAGTATAGGTACATCTTCTTTCATGTCATTTCTGTGGAGAAAGTCATATTCATTTCTGATGTTGAGCCATTTGGAAATGTCAAGGAATTTGTTGACTTTAATTTTTTTTCTGGATCTTCAGTAACTGTATTTGCTAAGGTAGAAGCTTTTACACTAGCAGAGAGACAGTTGACAGGTTGAATCTCTCCAAGGAAGAAGATTTTGATGCTGTGTGAATTCAGAATATGGGCTTTGGCTTTGTCCCTAAAAGACTTAAGGTTGGGACTGAGCTGAATTGAATTCCCTTGACAGTGGTTTGGGGATCAGTGAGTTTCAGGAAAAGTACAGATTAGGGAGATGTTGTAGAAGTAGAAATGAGAGGATTTGGCAATTGATTGGAGATAAATGGAGTGAGAGAATGCAGAGTCCACAAGAACCTCAAAGAAGACAACATGAGAGAGTGGACAGTTGGTGGTGTCTTGCCCAGGAACTCAATATATTGTAGGATAGGAACTTAGAAATGAGACTGGTGTTGGAAATGTCATCAATTAATTGGTAAATAAATATTTATTAAGAAGATAGTGTGTGCTAGGTACTCTATTATGCACTGGGGATGAATCTAAAAAAAAGGCAAAATTTTGACACTGCCTATCCTGCAGGGACTCCCTATGTAATGGGAGAGGGAATCATTTGTAAAAATCCATCTATAAAGTTGAATGGATTAAGGAAAGTGATTAGGAATCCATAAGGTGCTGTATACATTTCAGTTATGATTATTGATGTCCCTAACCAATATAGAAAGAAGGCAAAGTTGCAGGATACAAAATAAATCCACATAAATCATCAGCAGTTTTATACATCACCAACAAAATGCAACAGCAAGAGATACAAAGAGAAATTCCATTCAAAATAACTATCGATAGTATAAAATATTTGGGAATATATCTGCCAAGGGAAAGTCAGGATCTATATGAGCAAAACTACAAAACACTCTCCACACAAATAAAGTCAGATCTAAACAATTGGAAAAACATCAAGTGCTCTTGGATAGGTGGAGCGAATATAATAAAGATGGCAATACTACCTAAACTAATCTATCTATTTAGTGCTATACCAATCAAACTCCCAAGAGATTATTTAACTGACCTAGAAAAAATAACAACAAAATTCATCTGGAAAAACAAAAGGTCAAGAATTTCAAGGGAATTAATGAAAAAAAATGCAAATGAGGGTGGCCTAGCTGCACCAGATCTAAAACTATATTATAAAGCAGTGGTCACCAAAACCATTTGGTACTGGATAAGAAATAGAGTAGTGGATCAGTGGAATAGGTTAGGTTCACAGGGCAAAATACTCAATGACAATTGTAATCTAGTGTTTGATAAAGCCAAAGACCCCAGTTTTTGGGATAAAAACTCACTATTTGACAAAAACTGCTGGGATAATTGGAAACTAGTATGGAAGAAATTAGGCATTGACCCACACCTAACACCATATACCAAGATAAGGTCAAAATGGATTCATGATCTAGGCATAAAGAATGATATTATAAACAAATTAGAACAATGTAGGATGGTTTACCTCTCAGACCTGTGGAGGGGGAAGGAATTTGTGACCAAAGAAGAACTAGAGGTCATCATTAAACACAAAATAGATAAGTTTGACTACATCAAGTTAAAAAGTTTTTGTACAAACAAAATGAATGCAGACAAGATTAGAAGGGCAGCAGTAAACTGGGAAAATATTTTCACATCCAAAGGTCCTGATAAAGGCCTCATTTCTAAAATATATAGAGAATTGACTCAAATATATAAGAATTCAAGCCATTCTCCAATTGATATATGGTCAAAAGATATGAACAGACAATTTTCAGTTGAAGAAATTGAAACTATTTCTGGTCACATGAAAAGGTGCTCCAAGTCACTATTGATCAGAGAAATGCAAATTAAGACAACTCTGAGATACCACTACACACCTGTCAGATTGGCTAAAATGACAGGAAATGATAATGATAACTGTTGGAGGGGATGTGGGAAAACTGGGACACTGATACATTGTTGGTGGAACTGTGAATGGATCCAACCATTCTGGAGAGCAATTTAGAGCTATGCTCAAAAAGTTATCAAACTGCATACCATTTGACCCAGCAGTGTTTCTACTGGGCCTATATCCCAAAGGGATTTTAAAGGAGGGAAAGGGACCCACATGTGCAAAAATGTTTGTGGCAGCCCTTTTTGTAGTGGCAAGAAACTGGAAATTGAAAGGATGCCCATCAATTGAAGAATGGCTGAATAAATTATGGTATATGAATGTTATGGAATATTATTGTTCTGTAAGAAACAACCAGCAGGAGGATTTTAGAGAGGCCTGGAGAGACTTGCATGAACTGATGCTGAGTGAAATCAGCAGAACCAGGAGAACATTATACACAGCAACAAGACTATACGATGATCAATTTTGATATACATGGTTCTCTTCAACAATGATGTGATTCAAACCAGTTCCTATTGTTCAGCGATGAAGATAGTCATTTACATCCAGAGAGAGGCCTGTGGGAACGGAGTGTGAACCACAACACAGCATTTTAACGCTTTCTGTGAATATTTCCATGCATTTTGTTTTCCTTCTTAGGTTGTTTTTTCTTCTTCTCTTTCTAGATCTGATGTTTCTTATGCAGTAAGATAACTGTATAGATA